>JAANQP010000242.1:0-105549 GCA_011320165.1 Fusarium protoensiforme
CCCCGGTAATGAAACGGGGGGGATCACGCCACGTTTTCAAGTCCGTGACATTTTTGGTTTCTTTTCGTGTTCTTTTTCTCTTCTCTTAGATGGCGCTTGGACGCCTTGACGTGGCCATGCTCCCTCCATGTGCCCGGGTTGCAGCTGGAATTTGAATCATTCTTGGCCAATATTACCGAAAGCGAAGTCATTCCTAAACCCGATGGCTTTGATTGGAGAATTCTAGAAGTTTCTCTCATATCAGATAACACATTCCTGAGCCAACATGCCTCTCTTGATACTCCTCGGTGGACAGGACGGGAGTTGGCATGTGTCCGCCGTACTCGTATTCTTGTTGCGCACCAGCACCACAACACACAAAGATAACAATCTCATAATCTGTCGAAATCACGACGGATGGCCATCACGTCGTTTGAGATAGTAAAACGGAGGAAAAAGAAAAGAAAGAAAAAAGGATTGAAAAGGGGAGTTGAGACAGCCAATGTCCGCGGAATCCGCGGCACCTACTACGACCTCATCGTCATCAACAATTTAGACGGTTACGAGAAAATTGGCCGAGGATATTGCCGTTTTCAGGGGGGGGGTAGCTCAGGAGCATCCCAGCCAGTCCTCATTCGAGCTCAGGCGCTCCACCCAAGTGTCTAATACCGGTCTACCTTGGCGAGTGTGACGATCTTGTTTTTTTCCAAAGGGTAAACAGCTCATGCTGGGTTTGTGTTCGCAGGAAGTGCTAGGCGTACTCTAAGCAATGAAGTATACGATGTCTCGCAACATGCTCAAAGGGATTAAGTATAACTACGGTATAACATAAAAGAGCGCAAAGAAGCGTGCTCTATATCCTTGCGATAGTCCTGAGGACTGAGATATTTCTATATCGGCCTAGGGTAGGACTGAAGTGAACCAGGTTCAGTCTCCTTGGCCCCTGCTTAGTTGGAGAACCCTTTCCGCCGGCTTTCCCTGTCTGGCCTTTGTCATAGCCGTGACACTTAGTACTAAGTACAGAAAGAGCCGTGTTTTTGGTGATTATGGCTGGCGGCTCCTTTTAGAAGCATCACCAAGTTTACAAAAGAATGAGAAAAGAGATATAAAATTGTAAACAGAGGGGGGGTCCTGATAGATAAAAATTACAGCCGAAAGAATGAAATACAAATTCCCTGCGCTTTTCTCTCTTTTCTCCTTTTTCGTCCAAGGGGCGGGGGAAAGTTTATAGCGCTTGGCCAACCCAGCGATAATACCTGACCAACAGCTGAAGGTAGGTTAACAGTAGGCCGCTAAAAGAATCATAGGTGATCTGTATCATCACTCATCTGCAAGGTGGACCACCACTCTGGCGTTGAGTGAGCAAAGATTTGCTATGAGATCATGTATACCTTGCAAAACGAGGCAGGTTGTGGCTCTGCCCATGTGGCTCTGCTCATGTGACCCTCCAAGTCAAATCGCGTTTTGGCGTCACATCAAGCCCTTGGAGAGACAAAGTTAGAAGCTTGCTTCTTAATTACTTAGTTTGAAATGCAATCTATAGACTTCTATGCGTAACCACAGTGAAACTCCAGCCGTTAAGAAATGTACAATAGATATGAGATGAAAGGAAAAAACGCAAGGAATCCATCGCGTCACACTGCACATGGGCCTCCCAACAGTCACACCATGTCTTTGGTCCCGTTCTTCGAGTTTCTTTTGAGCCTTGCAGAGCAATAGGCGCAGAGCCATGCCACTAATGTCAAGGTTAGCAGCGGAAAGCAGACGGCAGCAAACAGCTTCAGGCCGGCCAGCCGGACTTTCCAGGCGCCCATTGCAGAGCCGAAGCCGCCGTCCCCATCCTCGCCAAACGTGATGATGCCGCTGCTGAAAATGGTCTAAAAAGCTGTTAGTATTGGCTCTGGCTTATTGAAACGGGAGACATACAGCTACAAATGTCCCGGGTAGAAAGATGAGTGTGAAGACTGTGATGACATGCATCGATCTGGTCTTTTCGTGCATCTCCTGTGTCCAGACCTCCATGATCTCGGCTGAATGTGCAGACGACTCGGAAAAGTACTTTGCCGTTTGCATACCCTGGTATTGGAGAATACCGTTGTACTAGTCTCGCGTGAGTCGCAATCCGTGCTCCCAGATGAAAAGGAACTCACCATTGTCTCTGTCCTTTCAACTCCGTGAAGGATGGTCTTAAGGTTACCTTCGTAGTTGGCGAGGTCATCCTCTAACCTGCCTATTCTCATGACAAACTCCGACACAGCCTGCTTACAAGCCTTGAGCGAAGACTTCGGGACGTGGAGCTTGAACCCCGCTGAATTGACGAGCTCCGAGTAATACTCCTTGATTTGAGCCAAGACTCTTCGGTTTTGCGCAATTGCTGATGTAGCTTCCCCTAGGCTCTTGCCGACGCAGCTCAGTGACTGGAGCTTATCAAACTGCACCAGATCCTCGATTCTGTGATGCTCTACGCGGCGAGAGGGAGGTGGATCTACCTGGGCCGCTGTACTGAAACCAGTGGTGACTCTCCTTTTCAGCTCTTGGACGATGCCGGTTGACTCAGTAGGTTGCTGGCCGAGAGGCGAAGCCGCCGCAATGTCCATCTTTTCACGTTGCTTGATGATGGCGATATCTTCGGCCATCTCATCCACGGGGGCATGGTCTGCCACCTCCGAGATGCTTCTATACTCGAGCTCAAGGCTCTCGGCATAAGACTCCCAGTTTTCGACGCACCACTGAGTGATGAGAAGATGATCAGTCAGTGTTCGGGCGAATGAACCATGGACGCTGTGCAAAGGCGTGTCTCCTTTCTTGACAGACTCTTCTGTTGCAGATTCGAGGCGCCTTCTCATGGTGTTGTCGCCTTTTAAGACGACCCACAAGGCGCGGCCCTGAACAATATCATAGGAGTGATATGCGGCTGTTTGTCGGAGCAGCCACTCTGTGTTGTCTCTGCTCCTTTCGACTCCGAGCAGATTAAAGCAGTGCTGAATCCTGATCCCGGACCGGCCCTTGGCGCTCAATCCAGGCTGGTGATGCTGTGAACCTAGATAATCTTCGTTCCGGAAGTAGGCGAAGCTGTGAGGTGTCTCCCGGTATTTGAAGGAGCATGTGAAGTCGAGGAAACGGGCCATGATCTGGTGGTAGGTGAATAGATACGCCATCATTTCTCGTGTGCAGTCGAGAGGAGACCGAGAGCTTCCAGATTTCATGAAGCTGCGGCATCATGTCAGTTTTTCGTCATGGCTTCCGAATCAAGACTTGCACGCACATGAATCTCCGACAGGGATCTGTCGGGGTTTCCCCCAAGGCGGTTCGGAGTTGAACCAAGTCGACGCTAGACCTACTGACATGCTCTTCTGCAAAAACGATTAGCAAATGGCTTCCGCATACAACTGTTGCCAGATACGGACCATCTTGAGGTTTGACCAGGTCCCAGATTCTGATTAGGGGTCGCCTGCCATTAAAGTACTGTTGCTCGCCTCCCACCAGCTTCGACTTGTATGCGGTGAGGGTATATGGGAAGTCAACGGTTCGAGTGAGATTCCGGGGATAGTCGCTAAAATTGGACAGCGACCCCTCAAACTCGACAAGGTGATGGCTGTCAGCCATTTTAATCAGGCAGGTCAGATGATGACGGATGCCTCAGGATGAAAGTGGTGGTAGAAGCAGACTGCCATGCTCACAACAGAGAGGCCTGAGAGCCTCTTTTTGAACACCCCAAGGCATTTCCCCTCCCGAGTCGCGTCTCGGCACGCGCCTCCGGAGTGTAGGCGAATGAGCCCAGCATGGCGCTGCAGGTTCACTGCAAATTTAAGACGGTGTGTGGGCTTGCTTGTACCGCTACTACGTATTTACGAGTCGGCCGACCACCTCGTCGCTTATTCCAGGCGATTCTGTGGCTGTGTCATGTCTGGTGGCTCATGATGCGGCCGCCACTGCCGGTCGCATGGACAATAATGACATACGGAATAAGTATGCCCTGGGAACGAACCGTGTTTGTTGTGTTCAAGTATTACAAGTGTTACAAAAGGTGTCAACAATGTCATGATTAGACTACCTAGAAAACCCAAGCAGGTACCCATGACCCAGCCAAACAGAAGTTGAAAACAGATCTATCTAGTCGTTGTCACTCTCTGGTGTAAAGCACACGTGCTCCAGGATATGTTCACGTTGCGCCTAGGAAACGCTAGTGTAAACTAAAAGGACAAGAAAGGGGTTCGGGGTGACATACCTTGGTCAACTTCTTGGGTATCGTGAGGCGATAGACAGTCTTGTGCTCCTACGCTTTTGTTAATGCGACCGACAAATGACTTGCCATTGATGCTCACCACGACTAGGATGTCATTTTTGTGCTCAGGGAACTCTTGTTTCAGGTAGTCCAGGAGGCTACTCTTCCACAGCCGGTACTGGGGGAACGTGTCGATGACCATGGCCATGGCTGCAACGATTGAGGCGCAGCTCCAGCTCCGGTATGGGGGCTGAGTGTCGCCCCGGAGTACGGACGGGACGGTGATGTGTAAAAGTCCAGACAGCCAAGGGGGCGAAGCATTAAAGGGGCGGTTCTCCCCACAAGCGAAGACGATTCACGGTGCTTTCTTGATGTCGAGCCCTGTAGGCTGGTGTGATGTTGGTCGCTTCACGGGGCTGAAAAAGCGAGACCTGAGATTTCGCAGAGAGCGTGGGGACAAGAGATGGATGGAATGACGGGAGCAAAGAGGGGTAATTTGAGCCTCATATTACGGCACCAGCTCTGCAATATCTTGGCGCGCCGTCCGCTCACTGCTGTGATACTCTAGCGAACATCTGATTGGAGTTGTTTGTGACCAGCATGCATATCAGGCTGGCGGTTGACGGCCCATGACACACTTTGGGAAATCAGGCTCGGCAATAGATGCATGCCTAGCCGAACAAACGGGCCGAGATGCGCCTCAGGTATTATTTATTCCTGGTAGTTCCTCATATCCGGTGTTCTCCCATCACCGGTTGGAGGCGTATGTCGTCGCGAACACAGTGGCGAACACAGTAGGTAAAATGGTGTTGAAAGAACAGCAAAGAACACTAGTTGTATTACTTTGTCTAATACTCCTCTTCTCCCCTACACCTCTTCCTTATCCTCTTTTTTCTTTATTCTTTTCTATGCTTTTTTCCCCTCCACTGGCGGTTTTCCAGGTATGGGCTACTGATGTGATTTACCTACCACATAATGTGTCCCGAAATATAACGATGAATACATTCATATCCCCCCGGTGATTCTATCCATGATTGCAGCTGCTCAAAACCTTTTGTCCTGGCCATGCAGTTACCGTTACAGCAGTTGACCTAAGGGGGTTCTTGTAACGCACCATGTGCCACAAGACAGAACCGGCGCTCGCTTTGATGGGATTATCAAACAAATAATGAAACTCTTTGAGTATGGTGATGTCTTTATTTAAATTTACAGAGGACTTGTGGGCGACTAGGCAGGCTTGCAGCACATTTTGTCGCCCTAGCCAAGGCCCACGCACGCAGCCACTTCTCATATCTTCCAGAGATCAAGAGCCTTACAGGCAACCAGAGGAGGAAGCCCCTAGACGGGGCTAATCAAAAACTTCTATCTAGTTGGAAATATTCTCATTCATGATAGTGTCGTTGCCATCCCCTGTCGTCCTCGTCCTCCATGTGCCTGTCTTGTCCAACGAGGTCTCTCTCAATCTTCTCTGCCAAGCACCCCCAGCTGTATTCCAAGAATTAATGAGGCTAGGAATATTCCCTCATTGCGTTCAAGAGGTATGGCAGTTCGCACCTGAACTTGCCCTTCGTTCATTGAGGCTATGAGAAGCATTTTCTTCCTCTAGGATCATGGGTACTTATTCTCATCCTGGCCTAGTTTTTGCGTCTGTTCTCTTGTCCTTTTCCCTCCTCATCCGGTATCGCCATGAAACTGTGGCTCTACCATATATCAAGCACCCGCCTAATTTCCATCCCCATCTCTTGGTGTCAGTGGTGATGTTCTTGGTGGTGGTGGAGCTTTTGCAGCGTTCTAGCAGGCTGACCCCTGCAGCCGCAGCGGATCGCGGTTTGCCCAGGTGGCATCAGCCCTGACATGCAGGTGACCTCGGGAGCCTAGCAAGGCTAACTGATGCGCCAACAGCGCGATTGGATAGGTTAGGCAGGCGGCCCGAGCCTAAATCAACGTACCTAGGTAGGTATCTAGGTAGACCTCTGTTTGTTAGTAGCGCCGCAGGTTATTATTATCTGAGAGAAAGGCATCAACATCATTGTTGTGTTGCATCTCCAGGTCACATCAGACAGCCAGAGCTGAAAATGAGAGCAGGGATTACTCCAATGTCCTCAGTGATTACCAACACCTTCTGGCCAAGCGCTGAGCGTTGTGGCTGGATATCAGAGGAACAATTGGGTGACCCAACATGGATGGATGCAGTTGTCTCAGCCGGGTTGAAAATGCCCATGCGACCTATGCAACCCACCCCCAAAGAAGGCGTCCACGGCGTCCTCAGCCTCGATAAGGCATTCCATTTGTTTGCCTTGCCGAGGGTGCCTCAGGTTGTAGCCTGAAATGAAAGTACATCTTCCCAGGGCGCGGCGCGGTGCGGTGCGGTGCTATGTTCCATCTCGAGCACTTTCAGGTCAACCCCTCCTTCCATCCATTCCATCCACCCCGCCCTGATGCTCTTCCATCTCACAAACTTTGAAACCTCCAACAACAACGACGACAACGCCTTGTTTACTGTAGAATCACCAGGTATTCCAGCTAGGCGCATCCTTTGTCGCATCAAGATTCTTGTCGCGAGCACCTCCTACCTACCAGCATATTTTAAGCCTCGCTCGCACGCACTCCATTGAACAATCCCCTTGGCCCCGCCCCACGAGTTTGCTCGACATCATCCTCTCACGAAGCCGTTACATCCAGCCCAGACCCTCGCCCTGACTCGCGACCGACTTTGCAATCTCTTGTCCAACGGGGGCGACGATCCGACACAGCCTCTCCCTCCCCGTCAGCCTCCCTCTCAGCGCATCGCGCCGTCCGATCGATGTCGCATAGCATTGTCGCAGCACGTGGGGAGGAGCTTGAGCATTTGAAGTTGCAATTCCACGGTCGAGACGGAACCGGAAGTGAGATATCGCATTACATACCCCAATACAGCCTCGAGGCATTTTGGGAAGCTCACAGCATCGATGCGATATTGAGGGCTTATTCGGTCGACAAATCCCAGCATGTCATTTTCCACCATTTCTTGCGCATCTTCTCCCTTCTCGTGTACATCGACAGAGTCGACCGCCTCGGGTGGCTTGTCGAGCACGGCGCAAAGGACGCTACATTTCCCCTGGAAACCTATCCCTCATCCTGGCCCGATACACCGCCGTGTACTACGCTCTTCGAGGCCATCACCCAATCGCAGTGGATCTTCTTCCCCGTCACCTTTGGGCAAAATGAGCTCTATAACCAGGTCTTCAGCCCTTGGCATATCTTTCCCATTTGCAAAGAAGAGTCCCTCAAGGCTGGCGACACGATCCAAGTCCACAGGATTGAAACGAATTCGTCCTTGGCAGGCTCCAACCTGGTACGAAGCAGCCTTGCAGCATATCTTGAGTTCATTGCTTACTTATGCCATGACAGGTGACTTTCGTCCGCAAGACCTACTCTGAATCCGGCAAAGCCCAATACGAAAGAGAAAGGAAAACCTTCAACAGTCTGCAACGCCGTTCCTCCCCCCACATCATCAACTATCATGGCTGCTACCACCAACGGCGCTTAGACGGCACCATCACATACAATCTCATATTGGGGTTTGTCGAGGGCGGAAACTTGGAACAATTTTATACCACCATGAACCCGCCGTACTCGTCACCCGACACTAACAAGATCTGGAATGCCTTCTCTGGAGCCTTGGAGGGACTGCATCATCTTCACTTGGCTGCCATCGACGCCGACTTCCAGACGTAGGGCAGATTTGATCTCACCTGACGATATCAGAGCTAACGGGATACTGCAGCATTCACCAGGACATCAAACCTGACAACCTTCTCGTCTCCAAACTCGTATCAAGCCAGCCCTACGATATTCGGTTCGTCATAATAGATTTCGGATACAGCCACACCAAAGCCCTGAGGACCAACCAAGACACGTGGGGTATCGACTCCCACGGAGGTCAGGTCTACGGTTAGCACCCTTTCCGAGCACGCGATGTCTGATTGCTAATTTGACAAGGTGCCCCGGAGTCCAGTCACCATGCCGATTACACGCGTCATGGCCGAACTCACATCACCTCCAAAGTCGACATCTGGTCCCTTGGATGCGTCATGAGTGAGACTGCGGTTTGGATCAAGTATGGTCGGCAGGGTCTGGAACATTATCGAGAAAGTCGCATCACCGAAACTAGGACACTACGCAGGTTTGATCAAGCCGGTCACGGCGGATGTTTCCATGACGGTTCCAAGGCCCTGGGCGCCGTGCGGACGGCCCATGACTGGATTCGCACATCCTTTCCAGACGATATTGTTACCCTCCAGGTACTCGAAATGATCGAGACATCCATGCTGGTCCCACAACGAGGCCGAGAAGAAGCCCAAATGCTCTGCGAACGACTCGCTAAGATCATAGAAGCCGTCCCCTCGCACAGCCCATCACCATCCAACTCACCACCATCAGCCAGATCACCATCAGCCAGATCACCACCAGCTAGATCACCACCAGCTAGATCACAATCAGTCAGATCACCGCCAGTAAGGTCACCACCAGTCAGATCACAATCAGTCAGATCACCACCGGCCAGCTCACCACCAGCCGGCTCACCTCCTCTCATTCTGACTCGTCCCACTTTTGGTCCTCTCTGGACACCTCTGACGATAGGTCGATCCCAGACTTCCGCGACATATGCAACTCCCATCACACCACAGTCCCCCATTTCTCCTTCAAGAATGGAATACTCGACGTCTATTCCGCCTGGGGTTGAATTGCCTGGAAGTCAGCCAAACGGAGCCCCTGATCTCCGGGTTATCGATACTCCCACTTCTGCTCCATTGCCTGGCTCACAACGCCTCTTAACATCGTCCCCTATCTTAACCTTTGATCAAGCCCGGGAATGGTACAGACATTCCAAAAACAGCTCCTATCCCGTCGATCCTAGGGTTGAAGATGTGGTGGAACAGCTCGGGAACAACGTGCAAGGTCGTGACCACATCTTTTTCGTGGATGTGTCCCAATCGATGGGCCAGCATTTTCAAGAAATCACGGAAAGATTCAAGATTCTTGCCTATCTGGCTAAAAGGTTCGATCCTGATGGTGTTGAAGTCTGCTTCTCATCTGAAGTGCCGGTGATACACAAGGAAAATACTTCAAAACTTCTACGCAGGTTCAACAAGCAAAAATGGGACCAGCTCTCCTTTGAGGACAGAATCGGAACTTTCATCGATCGGATAGTCATACCACGATTATCATCCTGGTATCAGAAACTTCGGCTGACGAAACCGAAAAACCTCACCATCTTCGTCCTGACAGACGGCCGATGGGGCGAAGGCAGGGAGGCTGCCGCGGGGGTCGAGAATCCCATTTTTAGACTTATCAATGTGATTCTCAGAGAGGAATTAAGCCGTACACAGGTGGCGATTCAGTTTTTGCGGTTTGGAGATGATCCAGATGGCAAACGCTACTTGACGTATCTTGACGACTGTGGAGCGCAGTATAAATGGTAAGGCATAAACCACTATTAATCTATCGAAGCGCACAGGACTGACTTTCAAACTTAGTGATTGTGTCGATACAAAACCTATCGATGGAAACATTTTCGACATGTTTATCGGGCCCATTAATGCTGATATCGACGGGGCGGGTGAGGGTGTATCTTAGATAAGTCCTTTGAGGGCTTTGGTAGGGTTACTTTTTTTTTAATCTCACACATACTTGAACTACCTGATTCTATCATAGCGTCCTTGGAATTGTATATAAAAGCTACCATTATATATAGACATGTCTCTCACAACATGGACGGAACTACTCAAACTAATGAGTGAGAAAGGAGACGGTACAAGTCAAGAATCACACTATGTATTGCTATAATCCAGTGCCCTAGAGGCGAGAGTGACATAAGAGGTTGCCTCCTCCGGTTTATCCTATCATTCTATAGTTTCAGATCAGTAATTTACCATCCAGAAGCCCAAAAACGCCAAGAATGACCCCTATCCTGCCCAGGCGGCGACAGGTCAACTCACCTTCTGCCGCGTGGCCTCGCGAGACGGGTTTCCCCTCTTATCGATTCTAATTGCTAGTGCTGATATGACCGACAGCTGATCACGGCTGTTTCTGGAGGCAGTTGCGGTGTAAGACCGGTAAGGTGACAGCCATCTTACTCGCCCGAGGCATCAAACTCTCAATCTTGAACTTGATACGTATCAATGAGCCTAGTAATATGAGGCCTGTGGTATTATTTCGTCGCAGATTCTTCCTGGCAGCTGAGACTGAAATCGCCGGGTCGTTTGGAAAATGGATCCTTGGCCCCTTTTTAGACATTCTGCATCTGATCTCCTGCCGACCAACCCCGATGCAGCATCCGTTGCCTCAAAGAGAAAAGGGCGGTTGGAGCACTCGCCTTGCAAGCCTGTCCTCCAATCGCTCAAACTGGCCACATTGGGGCGGAAGATTGCAATGCCGATCAATTAGATGTAAGGACAGACTCTGTTTTCTTTCATCCCCTCGTTAAACTCGAGCAATGCGACTCTTCGACTTTGAAAGCAAACATAGCGCATGACATCAAGGCGAGAAGGCCCCAATCCGCGACACACGCTGCCAATAGGTCAACGGGGTCTTCCGATGACGAGCATCCCAAGGACCGTTGATCCTGTTTAGTACCTAGTAACGCTGTCCTAAGTTATTAGACACGAATGACGGTATTCTGGTTGCCAAGAAAGCGGTCTGGACAAGTCTAGATAGACGACAAAATCCCTGATGGACACATGGGTGTTCTAAGATGATAAAGAAGCATTGGTTGACACCAACAAAGTAGGAGCTTGAGGGCACAGGAACAGCCGTAGTTTAACCACATGATCTATTTTCTGCAACCTTGGAGGTAACCTTTGAACCGTTTGCTTGGCGATGGATTAGCAGCGCCGAAATCCCCCAATGCACTCGCAGACAGGCTGCAGCCATGATTCCCAACCGGGCAACTCGCTTGAGGATGGAGTGGATCAAAGTCTAGATTCGACGGGAGATGCTAAAGAATGGTCCAAAATAGAAAAGATTCCCAGAGCCAGGCAGAATTGAGTTCAGCCTTTTCCTGCGTCAATCCGCCAAGCCCCTTGCTTGAACACGAGCCTATCGCGGACCTTTCCATGATTGACTGCGGAACTTTGCGGCATCTCGAAATAGAAGAGGCTGCGTCAGCCAGAAGGCCAAGCTTAAAAACTGAGAAGTGTTATTTACAAACCACATGAGCTGAAGCTTGCTTGCGTCTTTTTGTTGTGATGGAGGATGGGGATTTGTGGGAGCTGGTGGACTTTTTGAGCTCACCGTCTATACGCACGACGGTCAACGGAAAATTTGGGGACTAGTTAATAAACATCATAGATCAACAGTGGATGAAGGAGAAGATACCCCTCAACTTTTAAACAAAGGTAGTTCACATCTGTGGTGATGATGAGGGCCGATCAAGGATGCTGTCGATTACTTCAAGTTACCCTAGACTTACATCGAATTTTCTGCCAATCTCACCCGTTGATTGATCGGTGGGACTCGACGCCAGCAAGACAACGATCTCGCCTTGCTCATATTCCGGTGGCTTGCATAAGAGTGGGAATACGTTTCGGTGGCTTAGCTGAGATTGCGTTCAAGCCTCGAAGCCCGCTTATGAAGCTGGAGTGAGTGGTTGTCCGCCTATGTGAGGCTTGGCAGCGACAAGATAGAGTTGACACTCGAGATGCACAGCCCTTTACTCCATCGGCGACAACAAGATCCGGGGTAGCAACGTAAGACACACCCACCAATAAACAGACGTGAACCAAAGTCCTTTTCTCGAGGGGAGTCTTGTTCCCACCACGGGACAGCCCGTCTCCAATAGTCTGGTTGATTCCTCATAGTGTGGAGGACCCGTTGTCAAAGGTCAGCTCGACGTTGCATCGCGCCCTCCAATTGACGACATGGGCTCAGTCAGCCACATCTGAGCGCCACGCCGTCTAGCTCTGAGTAAACAAAGACGCCTTTGGGCTTTCTTCATCGTGTTTATCGGGCTTATGGCGTTGAAAGGCTGGAGCTGAACGTTGCTGATCTGCTCCTTCACTTCCCGTCCTCATGCTTATCCGCCAACCTCGTCCACGACCAACTCGCCTCTCCAAATCTCCAACCCAAATTGTACACGTCAAATTGATCTCTAGCTGCGTCAGCGGCGACCTGTGGCAGCGTCCCGGCAGTGTAACTCTACGCTTACCGGCACCGGTAGTCGCAGCCTCTAGTCAGCGCCAGGTCAGCACTAGGGAGGCCAGAATCGCACCTAGCGCTGACCTATCCAGAGGTCATCGAAGCTATAAACAACACTGTCGATCCCCTTTCAAACATTCTGCTGTTTCTCACCTCTCCCCCGTCGCAAAATGTTTCCCCGTCCTGCGCTGTACGTGGCCCTCGGCCTCTTGATGGTCGTGTCCATCATCGAGCTGTCCTTCATCTCGGCCATGGTTGGATGGCTCCACGGCACCGCGAGCGGAACTTTTACCTTCAGATACAACGGCGCCAACCACGAGCTCAAGGGCGAACCAAAGAATCTCATTGTCGACCAGGGCCACACCAGCAACGGTGCAGCAGGCACGGCATTCGTCCTCATCGGCTGCGGAGGCTCACTGATTCTCTGGCTTCGCTCACGACCGAACCCCAACAAGTTCAGCATCGCTCTCTATTATTTCTGGCTCGTCACAAATGTCCTCAGTCTCCTCCTCGTCCTCAGCGCCCTCATCTACGTATTCGTCGTGACAAACGACCACAACGGCCAGAGAATCGACCCCCGTGTCGCTGCCGGACTCGACGACGGAGAAAAGTACCCTCTCCAATCCTGGACACCTCAGAATTGGTATTCGGCAATGCTCAAGCTCGACCTGCCCGATTCGAGCCAGAGAGACGACATCGAGAGTCACCTGCGCATCATGCGAGGATGGCAGTACAACCTCATCCCCTTCTTCATCGTGCACCTGATCGAGACGGTACTTGCACTCTGGGACGGCGCGCAGCGACGGAAAGAACATGCATACAGCCCCCCTACCCACAAGAGCTCTGTTTAAACCAGAACAAGATTCAAAATTCTGCGGATACCATCATGGCGAGTTTGGTATATACAATTAGTGGTTCCACCAAAAAGGGCAATCATTAGATACGATGGATTCTGCACTTATACATCATGTAATAACTACGTAGGATTTTCAATTCAATAACCTTTGTCCTACACTAGAATTGTGTCGCCATAAACCTTCTTGATTACCAACAGACTAGACCGCCTATCCTGTCGAATAAAGGGCGTATCGTGACTCACTAGTTCGGCGGGGTCGTCCATGGACGCTATAAAAACCATCCTCATCTTTCAGCTCTGCCAAGACTGTGTTTCTCATACATATCAACAAGAAAATCATCATGACTTATACACTCTTCATCGGCAACAAACGTTACTCGTCCTGGTCCATGCGACCCTGGGTCCTCCTCAAGGCCCTCGACATCCCCTTTGAGGAGAAGCTGCATCTGTTTAAGCCCGGCCCTCGCCAGCCTCACTTCGTCGCCTTTTCTCCCACAGGAAAAGTGCCCTGTCTCCACGATAGCGAGACATCGATCGTCGTCTGGGATTCTCTCGCCATCTCCGAGTACATCGCCGAAAAGTACCCCGCCGCATGGCCAGCTGACGCTGCGGCTCGCGCGTTTGCGAGATCAGCTGCCGCAGAGATGCATTCTGGATTCAACGCCATACGGGATGAGTGCAGCATGAACGTCGGTCTGAGAATTGAGCTGGGAACGCCTAGCGAGGCCCTGCAGAGGGACATTAACCGCTTCAACGCCCTGTTCAAGGAAGGAATTGAAAAGTTTGGAGGTCCGTGGTTGGCGGGGGACAAGTTTACCACCGTGGATGCCATGTATGCGCCCATTGCATCGCGCTGCAAGACATATGGTGTCGAGCTCGAGGGCGCGGGCAAGGAATATCTGGATAGATTGTTTGAGCATCCCACCGTGCAAGAGTGGGTTCAGGACGGTATCAAGGAGACCGAGAGGGAACCAGAGCACGAGGACGATTGTGTAAGAGGACGCAAGATATTGCAGGACTTGTCCCAGTAGGGCCCGATGGACTTGGAGGATTAAATAACCCTTGAAATCTCGATAATATACGGGTATCATGTTCTTGAATACAAATGGTAATCAGCCATAAAGATTGGTATTCCAACAAGCTACTCGTTGAAAATATGCCGTCTAGTCTCCAAGCTCTGGGTATAGTAAAAATCATGGCAATACTGGATTGCAAAAATATTCGATGTCATCGAATCATCAGCATCTTGTGATCATAAATCGAAACCTAATCCATCCTTTTGTCTGCCTCATGTTGAATGTACCGGGATATGCCAAAACCTCTTCCTTTTTCATCTCCGACCTCTCCTGTCCCCCATCAGCTTATTTGCATACCTGGCCTGTCGATCCTTCCGCTCAAACATCTTCCTCCTGATCTCCTCCCAGCGCCGTTCCTCGCCAGGCGTCGCGAAAGCCTGCAGCGAACCATCGGGATTCACCCAGTCCAGCGGCACAGCCTGGGAGTCCATGCGCTGATAGAGCGGCTCTAGCTTGATCCGCCTGTCCCCTGGCGCCTGTTGCATCTCATCCGGCATCCAGGGAAGCGCCTCCCACACGGCGTCCAAGGCGATCTCGCGGCGCGTCACTTCCTTTGCTCGGACTGGCTCTGGGGGGTGCCTCTTCAGGTATGACACTTTTCTGTCCCTGTTGGTACGCCACAACCTATAGTGAAGCTCGGCGTCGGCGGCCTGCTCGAGCGTCAGGGAGAGCTCGTAATCTTCTGGAACCAGGGGAGGTTTGGAGGAGGTAGCGTAGCCGGTTGTCAAGGGCGTGGCCTTGGCGGTGGGGGATCTCCAGTGGTTTCTCAGGGCCATGACGCGAGATTGCAGGCCGGGAGGTTCATATGGTGGTGGATATCGCAAACGAGCAATACCAAAGATGGTGTCGGCGATCGACGTCTCTGATAGAACCAGCGGCGTCAAGTCCCGTCGTGTCTCTAGGCTCCGCAACATTTGCGAACACAGCTCCAAGTTGTCGCCGGGCAGTGTTGTAGGTAGTAAGTAGTGTCTGAGAGTGTGGTGTATGTAGTGGACCTCGCATAGCGTGTTCTCGAGGTCGGCATCGCTAGGAAGGTCTATGAAATGGTTGCATGTCTCGCGGAAGGCCTTTGTGGTTGGGAACCACGGCAGGGGAGTTCCGAGGGCGCCAGTGAAGCCTCGAAGGGTACTTTTTGTTGTAAAGACATCTAGGAGGCCTTTGATGGTGTTCATGATTTCGATATGAAAGTGAAAGAAGCAAGAAAGGGGCTGAGTAATTTAAAGAATCTGAGTGAACGAAGCCGTCTCCAACAACCAATCGTTCGTTGGTTACATCCCTGGTATTCCTTGCGTGGAGTGGGGCCTTTTGCCCGGATAAATGGGTGCTTCCACGTCCCAGCCTTGGCGGGATGCGCCAGCGAGAGAGATCTTGATCAACAAGTGGTGTATTTGAATTTGAATAGAGAACTATTGGCAGGCTGTGACTAGAATAATGGGACAAAAGAAGGTGGATGACCGGAATATTAACAAATGGCCCTAATTGCCCAAGCCTTTGCCGGCAGGCAACACCATGTACAAAGAAAATAACATCAATCCAAACTCGAAAACAATCCCCTGGCCGTCATTACAAGATCTGTATCCGGCGCGTAGAGCCAGACGCCTCCAGGGGTTGTGCATCCAGCGCAGAACCCGTCCAAGCTTCAATAACAACTCAGTGCCAACGAGCCTGGTTCTCGCGTTCATACTCGGCCTCAGAGTACCCGTCAAACTCATCCTTTATGCTGCGCGCATCAATTCTACTCCTCGTTCCCTGATGCGGTATCTTGCGGCCTCGGAAAGAGAGTGACTGCATATTCAGCCACCCCTCGATCTCACCATCGCCCAGGAACTTGATCCAGCCCTCGTTTCTGTCGCCATACATGATGGGTCCCTGGTCTTCGCGTCCGCGCCACTTGAACCATACCTTGTCGTGAGATGATGTCCACGGGCGTTGCTCAATGAAGAAGACGCCTTCGTAGATCCCAAAGTTGAAGCGTCCCCACAGAGAGGAGCCGGAAAGCGTGAGGCAGAGTTCAAACTCTTCAGGGTCGTAGTCCCACTGATCGAGGATATCTTCCGAGTCGATGTCATAGTCACCATTTAAAAGGCCAAGGGGTGCAAGGCCGGCCTCGTTGTCGTAGTCGTCATCTTCTGGGTACTCCGAGTAGGGGGGAGGGGAGTCAAAGTCGTAGCCAGAAGCTTCCCGCATTCACAGCATCAAACAATCGCATGCGGGCGACCGACTTGGTCTTGGACGGCTGGAGGCCATAGCGGATGAGCTGCGCTTCAAACCAATGCGCAGGGTGATCCTTGTCGTTGCCAGAGGTGAAGTGCGTCTTGAGCTCCTAGGGTGTCGCGCGACGGTGTCGGTTGTGGCCCGAGGCCTCAGAAAAGAAGTCACCGTTAGCAAAGGCAAAGGCGCCTTCAGAGACGGGATGCGCGCCGACCCACGCGTTGGCGGTGGATGCCTTGGGCATGATGCCGTTGATATTGAGGATTGCGATTGCAGCGTCAGAGATGATCGGGATTGACGGAGAATGAGGGGAAATTGGATGCAGTGGTTTTGCTTTTGCTTTTTTTGACGCATCATCAAACAAGCCACCTCCGTGTGTGGTTGAGGTGTGGCAGTACCAAATTATGCAAATTATCAGCATGCATAAGCAAGTAGCGCAAGTTGAGTTTGGTTTGAAGACCTGTTTGTTTTCTAGAATAAACATGAAATCATGTCAAAAAGGCCGGGAAGCTACGTCTTAAATACCGATTTGCTACCTTCAATAATGGTTCTGGGGAGAACAAGGATCAGTGAAGGTGGGTGGTCGGTTCTACTTTGACTCATGCCTGGGCCTATCGAAACAAGATTCTCTCTCGCACTCTCTAGCGCCTGTTGCAAGTTCCGGACCTTGCTCATAATCATCACAGTCAAATTAGAGTTGCTGTGGCCTATGTCCATGGATCTCAAATACTCGATAATAATTGCGCGACATATCATTCCTTGCAGCCGCCAACTACCTATACTAGGTACACCGAGCACATATTCATGTCTCCCAAAAGCTACCACCGAGCAAGGAAAGCCAAAAATGGACTCCGGGGGCACTAGAGTGCTTAAAGGGTGGCATCTTTACTTTGATACCCGAGGCAAGCTTGGATGGGTTTTCTCTTCTGGTCTCCTGTTGGGTTTCGTCAATTAGTCACTACCCTGAACACTCATACCTGTTGTGCAACTTACACAATGTTCACGAATTTGGAAATCTCATTTTTCATTTTCTTCAGCCTCTCTTTCTGATTTTGCTTCATCCCTCGTGAAACAGCAAGTCGCTCAGGCAGTGTTGGTTCATCGTGGATGAAAGCCAACAGGGCCGACGGTGGTTCGACAACTGCATGGCATGGGTTCAGTTTGATCTTCACCTTGGACTATTGGAGGGTATACCGAGAACCTGGTTGTTGGGTGACATCCTGCCTTGTGCTCGTGTGACTGCCGTGACAGAAAGAGTGGAGAGGCCCTGTATAATAGAGGTTTGTAGAAACGGTGTGCTTGAAGTTGAAGCTTAAGTTCAAATTCTCGTATGCAGTGAACAACGCATCTGGCAGATTTTATACAAATTAATGGTCACAGTTGTGTTCTCATCGGCCTTGGGGTCACATCTGTGGCAGGGGGGCGGCTTTGCTCGTTCCAGACCCTAACAATATCCCCATTGGGGGCATATTGAGCACAATGGTGACCACGAAATTAATGAATGCCCCAAGTTCCTGAAAAGCTGAGAGATACTGGTACTTGGCTGCTTATGAAGGCGATGATTGGCCTAGAGGCGCAGCGAATCTGATTGGCTGCCGAGTTTGTCACATTGGTGATGGCGGTCTGACTGGTACATCTGCAGGCTCTCCCGATCCTGGAGGTTAAGAGCTCTTCCAACTTATCATCACTTGGAACGAAACAAAAAGCAAAGTTTACACGTCAAAACGATTATAATTTGTGCCGCTCGCGCCAAATCCGTTCGGCCGACGAACCACACATCCCTCCGCCCTGCAAGAGCAAATGTATGCGTCCGTCCCACCCGCGGCAAACTACTAAAGCATCATGTCCCTGTCATCGGCTGCAGTGCCCGAAACCGAATATGTATGGGTTTGTGTAAGTGCCCATCGCAAGGTGACACAAGATGTGCCGAGCTCTGACCAGAAACACTTAGTGTAATTGCGGGTTCGACAGCCTGGGTGTTGTGGACATCTGCTTTAACTGTGGCCACCATCGCTGCATACACTGCAATGAATCATCAACTATCCTTACTGCTCAAGACAGGGGAAAACCCCCCCACCAAGGAGAGGCCCGTGATGCACTTGCAGTGTCTGGGAGTTCACAGGGGGCAGCTGTGTCTCATACCTCTGGCCCGAGCCCACCCAATGAGGAAGCGACCAGCGAGGAAATGGATGCCAGACCAGATTCAAGAGTTGGTTGGGCATGCCCTGTCCGAGTGCAGGTCGTCGAGGCTCAATTGCCCTCACCTCATGAACCGCAGGACGTTATGATTCCCAAAGAACCATGGCAAGAACACACCGACAACATGTCCGAGAATTTTGAATGCAGAGCAGGAAAAGAGGAGTTCGAAAATGACGGCACATATTCCACGGCCTACACTTCAACAGAATTGGAGAGTTCTTCATCGACATTCGGTGACGAGGACGGCGACACGGCAACCCAGGGCATACCAGGTGATTGGGAGTCTGAGGACACCAGTGAGAGAATGACAACCGAGGAAACGACACCGCCTGCTGAGAATGCTGGTAAAGACTTGTGCTTGTTGCCTTGGCTTCTTTGGAATATTCGACGTATCTGGCGATGGCTCCAGCAGGACTGGCAAGCTTTCTGGACAGCTCATCAGCCGGGGGAGCAGTCAGCAACATCTACTCAGTCAGGCCTAGAAACACGACAGCAACAAGGTCCTGGCGGTGGAAAAAGACGAAGAGAGCAAGTGGACGCGGCCGACGAGGGGAAACCTTCAGCAGGCAAGACGAAACGTGCCCGGAGGCCCAAGGAGCCAGGGCCCTCTCGGCCTCTCGCCTGTCCCTTTTGCAAAAAGGATCTCCAGCAGTACCAAGCCTGTGTCAAACTCAAGCTGACCAAGGTGCGGTATGTCAAGCAACATCTTCACCGGAAGCACGGGGACGATATCGAAGACTGGGTGATGGCCCGCCTCAGACTGAGGTCAGCGCCCGGCACTGAAGAGGAACAATGGTACAGGATATTTGACCTGTTGTTCCCTGGCCACTTGCCCCGACCTGTCACACCGTACAACGATTTCACGGTTTCTGAAAGGCCACAACCGCCACTTGAGGGCTCTCCAACTGATGAAGCTCTCTACGTCCCTGGAATATTTTTGACGAGAGAATTCGTGCGGACCCTCCAGCAGTCTCTCGTCCAAGACCCTGCGTTGGCGGGCGTTGCAACGAATGACATCCGTAGAGCTTTGGACCGTGGCCTGTCTCGAGCCTACATGGAACAAACATCTCATCAGAACCCATCTGCCGATAGCTCGCAGGAAAGAACCCAACAGAGCTCTGAGACAGACATTGAGGATTTTGAACAAGGTTACAACAGCCGTGGCTTCGTGCTGGGGCGAGAGGCTTACAACTCCAGTGGTAACTTCGAAGTTGCCAACGAACAAAGTTCCGCAACCACCCAGTCAGATCCGTCAGATCCCCAGAGGTCTCGGCACGGGCTCAGCGGGATTACTGAATGGCAGGGGCTGGTGCATAATTCAAGCATAGCTACTAGGGGGGCACCTGAAGGCCAACAGCAAAGTCTCAATAGTCAATCAGGGCTAAGCGATGGACCGAGGGATGATCAGCCTCAGCCAGAATCAGAGTGGGGCAATCTCTTTGATACGGACTGGTGGCTGGATGGATGGTTGGCCATTGGTTCTGACCAGTCGCTTGGGGAGAGTTCCGGTGCGTAGACAAATCAAGAGGTGTATATACCTAGGTTACAGTGTTTTACGGTATTGGGGTTTTGTTGTCGCCATGTATTGATTACTGTATCTTTTGCTGTTGTAGTCGATAGATCTCATTCATAGCAAGAAGAAGTGTCTTTTACGGCGGGGTATCGATAGCTTTACCCGTCAAGGATTGTGCTCTTTGTTTACTATGGCTTCTCTTAGAGACGTGACAACCACCGACAGCAGCAGGACGGAAGAGAGGCAGGCCTTGATTCGCGCCGGCATCGGGGCTAGGAGAGGGTGTTTTGCCCCATCTGTCGGGCATTCAGTCATCGAATGTAAGTTTAGACCTATTCCATCAGTTGGCAAGGACCTCCAGCCCATACACCGTCTTCGTATTATCGGAATAACTAAACAATGCGGTAAATATGACCCTATATCAGGGAACTATGGGCTAACAACTTGTTTCTTAAGTAAGACTAACTAAGAATTAAAGCGTCCCCTATATCAAGATATATGATTGACTTAACCTCATCGACATCTCCCTTAGCTAGCCTGTGGGATGTCAAGTCTATCATGGTTTACACCATTGGCCAGGCAGGCATATAAACATTTGTGATTGTGTAATCTCCCAATAGCCCTCCATTGCAGGGCGGACTCGACTTTTATGTCAACCAGGCCCCGATCGTAGGGCCCATGGAGCCAAGTATCACTCGGATGATCCAGTTCCTAGTAGCATCGAGCACGTACTCCGTAGGTGGATAGTACGGTAATCCGGTGGTTGGGTGGATGAGTTTTGTCTACTCCACTCAATGAAGAAGGTTTATCTCCTATATCCGACCATTGATCACCCACACCTTCGTGAATCAATTATCTGACCTTTGCAAATCCTCGTCACATATAGTTGCTCATGTGGCGAGGGACAGGCTCTGCTTCTAGTTGGTCTGACTGGAGTTTGAAAGAGGTATGCCATGCAAGTTCGGCACACTAGGCATAGAAGAGATTTGAGAGATGGACGAAAGAGACGGAGCAGCCGCGAGGGGAGAGGTCATCGGGGAGACCCCAGCGTCATTTAGATCAAACAGCAAGCGCAAGCCAGTGTTGTCTTGCGGGTTGAGGACGACACTGTTTTTTTCTGGCGATCGTAGCTCCTCGTTGACAACCACTTCCTTCTCATCGGAATAGGGGGACAGGTCTTTTTGGTTGTTGACGTTAGAATCAACTGAGAACTTTTCGTGAACCTCGACGATTGGTAGGGGCTTTTTGTGAATTGGCATATTCGCTAGGGCCGGAGGAGAAAGGCGCTGTAGGTTGCCAGCGTCGGAAGAGGACGTAGTGTTGATGGAGGGCGAGGGAAGTCGCGGAGACGAGGCAGGGTCATAGGTAGCCACTATTCACGAATTAACGATCAGCAAATCGTTCTCGCTGCCAGAGAAAAGAGTTGGAGGGGCTTTCTTACAGGAAATATTGTCAAACACATCTCCCAGGAGAGCAATGTTGGAAAATGTTGAGGATATCACAGCGGGTTCTGGAGCCATCTCCTCCTTTTGGTCCGCGATCGTCGGGGCCGCTAGTACTACCTGACGTACAAAGTTCAATTCGGCCAGCACAGCAGCGTGGTGACAATGAAGTAGCGGCTGTTGGCTCTCAAAGTCGAGAGAATCGGCCAGAATCCACCTCATCTTGCTGCGAAGGGGCGTCTTTCCCCCGTGCGCCTCTGGTCGGCACTTCTCCACAAGTCTGTCGACGCGTTCATGGCATTGCTGTGCGGCGTCAATGATGCCATCGATGCGCTCAATAGCCGCGGGCAGAAGCAGGGTAGCGTGCTGGTTTCGAAGCTGAACGAGGTGCTCAAGGTCATAATGACATGTGCGGACAAGCTCAATGCATGAGCGGACCTGGGTTGACAGTGGATCTTGATCGGTCGCCAGGGTCACGATCTGGCGGAAACGAGTATTCAGGCCAGGCATCTTGGAGACATTGATGGCGAAAGGAAAGACTGGTTATGTCAAGGCGAGCCAACATCACGAGGCCGAGGTGCAGCAGCGTCCCGCAGATAAGAACGGGGGGTTGCAGTAATTTGAAACGTCATCAACCTTTTAATGATCATGTGGAGCGGGGAGCCAACATGCAGCTGCACCAGACCGTTCTTGGACGCAGCGTCTCATCATGTCTTGGTGTTGTTGATGTTGGTTGTTGGTCGCTTCCACGCCAGGGACCAGCCCCTAAGCAACACCTTCGGCCGGTCCGACCCGGAATCACCTCCACGATCTCGAATTAAGAAGGAGACAGAAAGTTAAATGAAGTTGTTGACTCTTGGCGGTCCTTTGTGAAGCCACCTGTAACGGTTTGTTGGTTGCTCCCCTGCTCACTGTCGTGATACAACCAACCGTCCAGCCACAACTACAGCGATAGGTCCAGGACGGGGCGTCTACTCCACCGCCAAACCTAGTTATGCAGCAAGGACTCCAACCTCGGGCTCTGCTACCCGTCGCCCCCCCTTGTCCAGCCCGGGGCACACAACCACCGAGTTGCCCTTTTCAAACACGAAACGCCAATCCTGGGGCTGTGATAAGATGACATAGCCGAGCTTGGTGCACTCGATAATGACAGCCTGCAGGTGATCTGTCTGCGCGCTGTGGCTGGTCCCGACGAAGTGGTGGAGGAAGGCGTTGAGGCGAGTCGTCAACGCTAGAGCCTGGGAGCTGAGGGTAGCTTCGGAAACGGGCAGGGGTGTCCGATCATACGGGCTTGGATGAAGGAGAAAAGCCGAAAGACGACGCCATTCGGACATGGCAGTCGATTGAGCTAGGAAATTGGCGTCAGTTGCGAAAAAGAATAAACAGTCACTCCGACTCCACGGACTTACCTGTCACGTTTTGAGATGGGATCGAGTTCAGAAAAGTGCTGAGAGGCACCGGGAGCATGGAAAGGGCGCCGCTGGAGTAAATGTCGAGGCGCTTGAAGATGACCTGCGAGATGACGTGCCGAAGACCAGTTTGGCGAGACATTGGCTTGGCGCACACTCCTGCGATGGCTTCTGTGCCATGAGGAAAGACTCCGAGAGGAGCAAGATGGTCTGACAAGATCGATACGTCGGGGACGGGGTCGAGATGATAGTACTTCTCGACATGTTGATCGATGAGATGCCCTAAGGCTCGCAGTTCGGCCTCAATCTCTCTGTCAGGGGTCGCGTCGAGGAGGAGATGGTTCAATGGGGTCGAATCGTCGCTCACGGTGGGGGGCGATTTTTCAGCGGCTGCGAATGCTCGGGGATCGTGGAGGGCAACTGTTGTCCTGTCGTCTGCGCCTTTACGTCGTCGGCGGAGGAGAAGCCAAGCGGCCACAACGCCGATCAGGATACCAGCAATGGCACATCCCACGGCCGCACCGGCGAGTGCTCCTGTGGAGTGACCCGACGAGCCATCGTCGCTGGAAGGAGCTGAGACACTCGTCGAGGAATGATTGGGATTGCTGGTAGTGGTGCTGGTATTAATGCCAACGCTGTTGTCGGCGCTGGTGCTCGGGATGGCCGTAGTTGAGGGACTTGCACTGGCCGAAGAGCTGGCAGCATCGCTACTGGAGGGGGCGGCAGAACTGGTTGACGACTCGATGGGTGTGTAAGTCTCCCCTGGGGCCAGAGACTGGGTTTCCGTAGTTTGTGGAAAGTGCACTAGACGGACTGTCGATGTCCACGGTCCTGGAGTTGGTTGGCCGTCTGTCCCATATCTGATTGACAGAGTAAGGATGGTCGTCTCAGTTAATGTAGCCATTGGGGAGCGTGTCTCACAGTGGTTGGTACCGAAATACCAAAGGGATGGGGAGTTGACTGCAAACAAAGCTTTCGCAAATGGGGGATGGGCCACTTATCAGTGGGCTGCTAAGAGTGCAGGCCGTAGACAGAGAGGGCCAAAGGCACCTGGAAAGCGGAGATCCCCATGATCCAACTTCTAGATCTGGCTGGACAAGGTTGCTGGGGCCGAAATGAGCCCAGAGACAAGGGTGCATGACCCTGGACATGGGTAGCTGCAGGTCAGAAACACGACCCCTGTCCGCTGATCGGAGAGAAGAGACGAGATGAGTGCATTCGAACTCAAGTGTGTCCATGGGCCACCCCTCACTGCGAGACTCTGGCCTTTCCCTCTCACCCATCCACAACGCAAAGATGAATGGGCTTTCAGACTTGTTGGTGTCGATCGACCTGGGCACCACTTACACTGGTAAATTCACACCCTTTGCAGCGAAAAAAACAAAGTTCTGACAGAGCCCACAGGGGTCGCATGGATGACCCCAAGGACGCCGATCCAGGTGGTCAACGATTGGCCCGGCAGCGGTGACCGAGGAGAGCGCAAGGTGCCCACCAAGCTCGTATACAACGAGGACGGGACCCTCAGTTCCTGGGGCTTCATATGTGAAGACGACGATGACGGACCTGGATCTGGAAAGACGAGGCGTGAGTTCTTCAAGATCTTTATTGACCAAGACACTCTAGAGGCAGCACGGCAGCAGGGGCTCTCGAGTGCGCCTCAGGACACGGCAGAGGCGCGCAAGTACCTGACCGACTATCTGCGCCAGATATACGCTCATGTGGAGGAGACGGTCGAGACGCAGCTGGGGAGGCGCCACACAGGCGGCTGGAGAGGCATGGCCGTGACCTTTCTCTTCAGTGTGCCAACAACCTGGACCAACATCGCCATGGTTAATACGTTCAAAGGTGTCGTACGGGATGCCGGCTTTGGCACCGGAGGACCTTCACATGTAGCGCTCGTGGATCTCACAGAGGCCGAGGCCGCATCTGTGGCGACTCTCAAGACAAGTGCCGTCAATTTCCAAAAGGGTCATGTCTTCCTAACTGTCGATGCGGGTGGCGGCACGACGGATCTGGCTCTGATGAGGATCACCTCAGCCGACGCCGTCTCTCCCCAGATGGCGCAGGTAGCAGGTGTACGAGGCATCGGCATAGGGTCCACACTCATCGATAGGGCCTTCATCCGCCTTGTTGGGCAGAGACTGGCGGCGAACCCCGATGCTCTTGAGCGGCTCCCTGATGACTTGGCGATGTCCATGGCGAGGAGCCACCATTTTAAGACTGTCAAGCACAAGTTTGGAGAGAAGGTGTACATGCAGCAGACCTTCAAGATACCAATGGAGGGCGTGGCTTTCGACTTTAATCACCCGGGCTTGCGGGTCGAGAGGGGTCGCATGCTGTTTACAAAGTGCGTGACAAGCACGGTAGTTCGCCATGGTTGAACAATTGCTGACCTGCAGCAGAGAAGAGATCCAGGCACTATTTAATGTTCAGATTGAAGGTGTCCTGAGCCGGATAAAGGAGCAGCTGGACTGGATGAAGGAGAAGGGCATGAAAGACCAAGTGGTAAGATGTCACCAAGATGCCCCAGTTAACTCACACACATCTAACAAGACAAAACAGGAGTACATGGTTCTAGCTGGAGGCCTGGGAAGTTCGGCATACGTGCGTGAGGCGATACAACAACAACTTGTTGGGTACCCGCACCCGAACGCGCCACACGTCATCGTCGTCCCGTGTCAAGAGCCTCAACTCTGCGTCGTCCGCGGGCTCCTCCTCGACCAGCAGCAGAGGTTCCAGACGGGAAGCCTGCCGGTCCTGGCGACACGGGTTGCGCGTTCAAGCTACGGCATGGTCGTCATGGAGCCTTACGACCCAGCCATCCACTTTGACGAGGATGTCAAGGAGGACAAGTACGATCCCAAGGTCAAATGGGCCAGAAGCCAGATAGAGTGGCTAATACGCAAGGTATGAGTGCAAACTTGTTCTAAGTTCTCTTCTGACGATCGATTCAGGGGGATGTCGTTGATCCAAACTCGTCTGTTATCAAATCATTCAAGATCAAACTGGATCCCGGAAGCACCACGAGGTCTTGGGACGCAATAATCGTCACATCCAACAATGAGCCGCATCTCCTCCCCCGGAGCATGAAGCAAGGTGCGTTGTCATGACAAATTGCCCATCCCAAACAGCCACTAATTGCTATAGCAGCGGGCGCGAAGAAGATATGCGTAGTCAAAAGCAACCTCACGGGAGTCCAGCAGGACCAGATGATCCTCAACAAGAACAGGCGATCCTGGTATCGCAAAGGGACGCCTTTCTACCACCTGCAATTCGAAGTACACGTCATTGTTGCCCCTGCAGACCTGCGCTTCGAATTATGGTTCAACGGCTTTAGGTTCTCAGGCAACCACGAGCCGATTGCTGTGACCTGGGACTAGGGTGTCAGGTCAAGGGTGGGAAGCGCGAGAATGCGTGTCGTTTTAATTTCGTATTCGAGCTGGATAACGTTTGGGCACTTAAAAGCTCAACCTGTATAAAATACTACTGGTATTAGATATCTTTCCCATACTAGTTTAGGGTAAATCAAGCAATAGTAATGCCACTACTAGTACTGCACCATATCAATTTCACAGTCCTACCAATAACAACAGGGTAGAAGAGATGCAGCCTTTGATTCATGCCGGCACGAGAGGGCGTTTCATCTCCTTTGATACCTTCCTACATAGAAAAAGTTTCAATCTCGAGATACAACTAAACAAGGAAACATTCACTTGGCGAGAGTTGTTCGATACGAGAGGCGTGGTGAAGAACTTATGTTGTCGACCAAGGCTCATTGAAGTTGCTACTCAACTCGAGGTTTCAACTCGGAAACAAAAAGACTTCTAGGTAGGATGCCATAACCCCAAACTACCTATTTACACATCGAATGTATTCGGTCAAATAGTGCAAATAGCGATCGGCTAAGTCGAGTCAGTATGATAGTTACGATTATTTACACATCGACTGAGCTTCGTGTCGAATCGCAACAGTCGACTACTCCTTGATCTCCTCTTCCTTAGCCTGAATAGCAGCCTCGGCATCAGCCCTCATCTGCATCTCGACATTCCAAAGCCTGGCACTGCTAAAGTCGATACTCTTGAGCGTCACAAACTTTGTCTTGTGCGTGATCTTCCAGCCTACGGCTAAGATGATGAACACGAGGAGAATGACATAGTTCATGAAGAAGGCCTCCACGTCCCACGGCGCAAAAGAGGTCCAGCCCTGGAAAAGGGCAAAGAAGAGGTTGCCGCCAACTCCGAGGTAGGCGCAGAAGCGCCAGGCAGGAGCTTGGAAGGGGAGGACGTCGACGGGGATGTTTTGGGCTTGGAGGGCCATGCGGAAGCGGATGTGGTTGAGAGAGATGAGGCCCCCTACTACTGTTAGCTTGCTGTTACAAAGATGCAAGAAATGTAATCGTAAACTTACATGTAATAAATGTGGCCACACCCGTCATGGAGATGATCCACGTGTAAACAACTCCAGCTCCGCTTGACAGGTTAAGCAGAGAAAGGAAGCCAATCAGGTTCATAAGAACGAGGGAGTAGGCCGGAACGCCCTTCGAGTTTGTCCAGGCAAAGATCTTGGGAGCCAACCCCTCAACAGCCAGACCGTAGAGAGTTCGCGAGCCAACGTACAGGGCACTGTTGATGGCAGAGAACATGGTGATGAGGATGACAGCGTTGATGGCATGCGCACCAGCCGTAGCTCCGACTCGAGTGAATGCAATGACGAAAGGAGACCGGGCAGTCTTGCTCTTGGCCGAAAGCAGATTGGGATCGTCGTAAGGAACCGTAAGAGTCAGAAAGAAGATACCAAGCAGGAAGATGCCAATGATTCGCCAAAGCACGCTCTTGACGGCCTTGGGAACGTCCTTGGCAGGGTTCTTGGACTCTCCGGCAGTCAGGCCAATCATCTCGGTGCCGCTGTACATGAGCGCAGCAAAGGTGAAGATCTTGAAGACGCCCTTGACGCCGCCTGCAAAAGGGCCCGGATCATGATAGAACTTGAAGCCCATCTTTTCGCCGCCGATGGCGCCCGAAGTGATGAGGATGGCGCAGAGGAAAAAGGCAAGGATGGCAATGACCTTGATCAGGGCGAGCCAGAATTCGGCTTCACCAAACGATTGAATACCGAGGAATGTGAACGCGAGGAAGATTCCCCTATGTAGCTGTTAGCACCTTGCCAACGCAGAGAGGCAGTTGTCGAACCAGAAGATCATAATCCAGCCCCATCGTGGGATAGGAGTTTCCCAGTATGTCAAAACCAGACCAAGGTTGTCTATCGTTCGTCAGCGTGTGGTCGAAGTGCGTCGTGCAAAGTGCGTACTGTATTCAGCGATGATGATACCAGCCCAGAGAAGCCAATAGTTCCATCCAAGAGCGAATCCAAGAGCGGGATCGAGAAACATGGACGTGTAATGAGTGAAAGAGCCTGTTTAATCCATCGTCAGAAACGTCAAGCAAAAGGGCTCCAGGATAGAATCATACCGGACATGGGAATAAACGCTCCAAGCTCTCCCAGAGACTGCATCACCGCCCACAACAGAATACCCACGATGGCAAAGCATATCAGCAGGCCTGCAGGTCCGGCAGTTGAAAGACCAGTACCCATGCCGACAAAGTAGCCGGGGCCGATGACTCCTCCGATTGCCAACATCATCTATAGGGAGAGCTGTGTCAGCTGGAGAGATAGGAAAGGTGCATGGCCGAATCAACTTACAAGATGGCGACCCGCCAGTCCGCGCTGAAGGCCCGCATCTTCAGCGTTTGTGTTTTCGACCTCGCCGTTTCCGTTCGAGGCGGTGCGCTGCAGGCCCTCGTCCTTCAGAGAATCCGTCTTCATGATGATGTTGTCGCTATTGTTGTCCAGTTTGACGTTTCTGATCCGAAGGCATCTATTGTCTTCTTAAACAGAGTCAACACTATCGGCGCAGGGACCACCAACCCGGCCGAGTCATTGTTGTGTGTTAATATCTCATGACCCCATCCACATGGGCCCAGTTCGCAGAGAGTTCAGGGCCGAGTCAGATTGCGCTAACTAGGGTTTTCCTTGGTCACCCTTCGGATCAACTTGCGGGGAGGATCGTCCTTGGCTTAAAACAGCTAGGGGGCAAATAATCGATGGCCTGGACCTCCTTATCATTTGCCATGGTCCTCATCGTATTGATTAGCATCAACGTGGCGACCCCGGGCCTTGGTCGGGCTGCCACATCATTTTCGTGTCTTTGGCTGGGCCGTGTAACATGCCACGCGCGTCGATGAGACATAGTTAGTTATTCTTGAACACGGCTTAGTCGGCTGACCCAGAGCCGTGAGGACCGATTCTTGCGAGGTAACATTGGTATCTTGTAATTAAAACTCCTATCCTGAATTTGGTTGTCTACTGTTATTTTGCGTGTGTGACTGCATTGCCTCAGCCTCTGATTGCCGCTCGAGATGCCGCCATGAGTCTTCGCCGGAATGATGGTGATAATGGTGGAAGTGATGGTGTACGTGATGATGATGGTGATGGTGAACTGTTTGTTGTGTCGTCGCTGGTAATTGAAATGATTCGGCGTAAGATTGAAGCATTGCATCGTCCCCTGGGATCCCCCAATTCTTGGGCACTGACGAAGCACCCGTTGATCCGAGCCACAAGCTTTGATCAGCTGGCGGCGATGTGCCTGTGGCAACCATTGAGCTCATGGAGGACCAACTCGACGGTGAAGGCATGAATGCTCCTGTGGTGCTATCCTGACCATGTCTTGTGTGTAATGGCCTGGGCTGAGTCCATTGCTTTGCCGTCTGTGTCTGATCCGAGAAGCTCGATGGGAGATCTCCAAGAAGGACGGACTCGGACGGAACACCAGCCCCATCGACCTGATCGGCATTCTCACCGTCGGCCTCATTGAGTGATGGCGGCGAGGGACCAGAAAAGGTTTCGTAAAAGGCCGAGTCGAGGAAACTGGGCCCTGTCTGCTCATCAGCCTCGGCCTCCATGGCGGAGAATGGCATAATCTGCTCGGCTACGCTCCCGCTTCCAGGTTCCATGTCGATATTGAGATTCTGGGGTGCAGGTGATACTCCGCTATCCATGGGGGACATTTGCGATGTGGATGGTGAAGGTGTGTTGCCTTGGGACTTTGTGATACGGGAGTGAGAATGACGAGAGAGAGTGCGCCAGCGATTGCGGCAGGTAAGAGGCGGACGACCAGGTATCCGCGATGATATAGCTGCCCAGCGATGACCTAACGTAGCGACACCTTGACGGAGTAGGGTGTCCTCTTGAGCTGTCCAATCGCTCAGACGGTTTTTGGCGGATGGGTTGAGAATGTCGTTGTACCTCTTGGAGCATTGGTCGTCTTTCCTGCCAGGAATGAGAATGGCTGGGAGGACGATGTTAGATTACGAGGCTGTGTGTGCTAGAGAGATAGGATATGTACCAATATCATGCCAGGCCGGCCCAAGGCGTGCGTATGCTGAAAGGAGAAGCTCGTCCTCTTGGGCTGTCCATCTACCCTTGCGCAGCGACGGGTCAAGGGAGTGAAACCAGCGTTTGCGACAGTCCTGCAGGGTATTGTCAGCCTCGGTGCTTGCGCGCTGCAGGTCTCGGGATGTTGACCCGGGCCGTATATCAATCAAGATGGGCACGGGCGGCGTGGGGTCTGCGGTGTGCGTGCAGAGGGCTGACGTACCTTTGCTGTCCGACTTTGGAGACCGGCAGCAATGTCCTTCCACCTGCCTTCAGGTCCTCGACTGTCGCCAAAGTGAGCTACCAGCGTCCTCAAGGCCGAGTCCTCGGTCGATGTCCAAAGTCTTCGATGCTTGCCGGTGTGGGCGGGGGGAGACTGCGGGGAAGTCTCCTGTCCGGACATGGGTAAGCAGGCAGTCGAACGAGGGCAGAGACGCAGTATTATGGTGATGGACGAAGTGTCGAGGTCAAAGATGCGTCATTAATTGATGCGACAGCAGAGCTGAACTGGCTGGCTGGCTGTGAGACAATGCGAGGCAGGTCAATTGACGAGATGATCCGCAGGTCAAGATAGTCATTTTTCCGTGCTTTGCCCTCCGGAACTCGGAAGGCTACAGCCGTTTCCCCTATCACCAAGAGGCCCCCACTATCCTTATCTGAGCTGTGTCGCAGCGCCACTCCTCCCCCGCATTCTCACCCTTGCTCTCTTGCACATTAGCTTGACTCGGCCCTGCAGAGATTACCCTGTACATCAGCCAGTTTCTCGTACGAAATCTCTGTCTTATCCGACGACGATGCATTCTATTTCGCGATGTGACCCCTGTGGGGTAGTGCAAGGGCCCTGCCAGTTTTTGCGGGGAAGCACGTTGCTGATTTGACTCAGCCTCTGTCAATCTCGCCGCCGATATCGACAATCTGCACCTTCAACTGGACGCGGGTTTGACTCGGCTGTAGGCCTTCAATGTAGATAAAAAGCCCTCCAAAATGATCTTCCTTCATTCTCTTTATCCAGCAAGACACTTCAATCTTCTTCCATTCAGTCATCATTAGCCTGTCTTTACAATGTCTGCTGAATACCTTCACCCTCTTGACCCGGCCACGGCCGACGAGATTCAGCGGGCCACCGACTTGATCAAGAAGCTGTTCTCGCCTGTCGAGCTGCACTTCAAGGCTGCTGGTCTGGACGAGCCCCCCAAGAAGGAGCTGGTCCGATACCTCGACGCAGAGCACAAGGGCCTTCCCCTGCCCCTGCTTCCCCGATGCATCTTTGCCATCTGGTACATCAAGCGCACACCTCGTCTGTTCGAGGCCGTTGTTGATGTCACCAATGGCAAGATTGTCCAGCATCAGGAACTTCCTCGGGATTTCCATGGCCCCGTCGACCGTACCGAACTCACCGAGGCGGCTGGCGTGGTTATGGCCCACCCCGATGTTGACAAGGAGTTTGCCCGTCTCGGTCTTGACAAGTCTCAGATTGTTCTTGACCCCTGGGACTATGGTGTGGATGGCACTGATACCCAAGCTCGCATGACCCAGGTAAGCACTTCAGCACTTCAAGTCTTGGTTGCATATTCTAACACACCTCAAGGTCTTCCTTTACAAGAAGAATCCCAAGAATAATGATGTTGACTCCTCCCACTACTCTTTCCCCCTTGACTTTATGGTCACTGTCGATCTTTGTGCCATGAAGGTCAAGCAGATCGTTCGCCTTCCCCTTGGCTCGGATGAGAGTGTCACCCAAGGAAACGTCCCTCAGCCGGACTCTGATCCCGCCGAGCCCGAGTATGACCATCGCCTCCAGAAGAACCCCCCTCGGACCACCATGAAGCCCTACAATGTCGTCCAGCCTGAGGGTGCCTCATTCACCGTGAAGGGTCATCTGATTGAGTGGGAGAAGTGGCGATTCCGAGTTGGCTTCAACTGGCGAGAGGGCATCACCATCCACGATGTCCACTTCATGGACCGCAGCGCCTTCTACCGTCTTTCTCTTTCCGAGATGTTTGTTCCTTATGGCGACCCTCGAAGCCCCATCTACCGAAAGGGTGCCTTTGATCTGGGCAACGTCGGTGCTGGTGTCACCGCCAACAACCTTCAGCGTGAGTTTCCTTTCTAAACCGCACAATATCGTTGGCCTAACAATTCTCTAGTTGGCTGTGACTGCCTTGGCGTCATCAAGTACGTCGACGGATGCGTTGTCGCTGCTGACGGAGGCCCTGCCCCTCGTCCTAACGCCATCTGCATTCACGAGGTCGACCAAGGTATCCAGTGGAAGCACACCAACCACCGAACCGGCAAGGCCGTCGTCGTCCGCAAGCGACAGCTTGTTCTTCAGCAGATCATCACTGTTGCCAACTACGAGTACATCTTTGCATGGATATTTGACCAGAATGGAGAGATCTCTTTCGAGACCCGCGCCACTGGTATCCTCTCCACTCAGCCCATCGACAAGGACTCCAAGGTTCCTTGGGGAACTCGTGTCGCCGATGGTGTCATGGCTCCTTACCATCAGCACTTGTTCAACGTCCGTATCGACCCTGCTGTCGATGGTCACGAGAACTCTTTTGTCTACTCCGACTCCGTCCAGATGCCTTGGGATGAGAAGCTGAACCCTCTGGGTACTGGCTACGTCAGCAAAGAGACCACCATTAACCGGGCCGGTGCTGTTGAGGACAGCCTTGCCGACGGCCGTGTCTTCAAGATTGTCAACCCCAATGTGGAGAACAGAGTGTCCATGACCCCCACCGGCTACAAGCTCGTACCCATCCGTTCCCAGCTGCTCCTCGCCCAGCCTGGCTCCTGGCACTGGCGCCGATCCGAGTTCTGCGAGGCACCCATCTGGGTCACCAAGTACAAGGACCGCCAGCTGTTCCCCGCCGGTGACTACACCAACCAGTCCATCGGTGGCCAGGGCATCAAGACCTGGGTTAAGGACCGAGACTATGTGGTCAACGACGACATCGTCATCTGGCACACCTTCGGCTTCACCCACAACCCCCGAGTCGAGGATTTCCCCGTCATGCCTGCCGAGATTGCCTCTTTCCACCTGAAGCCGTACAACTTCTGCGAGTACAACCCTACCAACGATGTGCCACCATCGAACCAGGAGTTTAACAAGAGTACCAGTTATGAGGATGCGAACAAGGGCTCCTGCTGCACTACTAAGGGCCGATTGTAAAGGATGAAGAAACTAGAAGCATTGGATAGAGTGCACAGCATTTGAGTTTTGTTTTGAAAAATATGCATTTCGTGGTCTTCCTTTTTCATGTCTCATTACATAGAAGTTAGCTATGCTCTTCATACATACTCGCTAGACGACAATTCAGAATAGTTGCAATAAGAGGCGCTTTACTATAACTTCTTGGCCGGTGTAACCTTTGTCGTGTTGGTTCATTGCAAGTCCTTCTGCTCTGTAGCTTATCTAGGTCTGCCATGGCAAACCATTCCACCAGCTTGGTCAAACTGCTGGTCTCAAGGTCATCTGACTTGCTCATCATGTGGACAGGCCATCGACTATGCAGCCTGCATTGAGGTTTCCGTCTTCGTCCCATGTTCGTCGCCGATGCTGGCTATGCCCCTCTTCAGGCCCAGCTCCTCTCTTCGCATCCGGCCTTTGACGATCTGCAAGAGGCCCTCGTGTAGATCCCTTGCGATTTCGCTTGACTAAAACCCCCTTTTTGGCAATGTTTCATCGATCTGGCTCCCTCCACTAGAGCGCTTCCTCGACTAAAAGAACAGTTCAGTTTCTCTTGGCAAACGAGGGTATGAAACCACTCTTGAAACTAACTTTGGCAACCCGAATATCGCACCAATCAACGGCTCCATAGGTAATCTAGAACAGGAAATTTGACATTTTCGAGTTGAATACGACAATTACTGTTCGTCGCATGTTTAGATGGCCTCATAGACAGACACGGGCCGCCGGTGAGGGACCGCCTCGCCAAGCCAAGAATGAGCAGACGAATCTCATTTATATCTCGCTCATGACCACACCCAAACCCCCGCCACACTCGTCCAGCATCATTCGTTTCATTCTTTCCACTCTTTTTTCTTTCCATTCGTTCATTATGCCTTCTTTCAACCAAATTTTTGCTGCCCTTTTGCTTTGTGCTGTCCGGAACAGCACTGCGGCTCCTGCTTGTAAGCCGCGCTCCAAGGATATCACGTCAGCGTCTGCTGGTTCCGGACCTGGCGAGTTCTTTGAGTGGCCTGTGGCTACTTCTGAGCCGAACACATTTGTTCGAGAGCCGGTGGCCACTGAGAGCTTTATCCAAGAGCCCGTGGCTACTGTTGATGCCAGTACCATCGCCCCCATCCCCGTGGTCTCCGCCGATCCAAGCACTTTTACGCCGGAGCCTGTAGTCTCTGAGGACCCAACCACTCCGGCCTCGAAGCCCGCAGTCACCGCAAACCCGAGTGTTTCCAGCGCCAAGCCAGCTACTACCGGAGGTTCCGGTGGTAGTGACAATAGTTCAGAGCCAGCAACCTTCGAGGCAAACCCCAACGTCGGCAATGGAGGAAGTGACTTCAAGGACTCTAACCGCTTCCGTGTCTATGGAGCAAGCTCCGCCTCAGCTGATGAAGCTCTGGCCATGCTTGAAGGTGCATATGACTGCTTCATCGGCAAGCTCGGCTGGAGGTCCTCTGGCCTGACCTTTTACGACAACGATGACACTTACTACAAGACCAACTTCTACACCGTCAACTCACTGGACGGCGGTGCCGCGGGCCTCCAGCACTCCGACATGGAGGCCGGATTCGGCTACGTCGAGGTCCTCCAAGAATACCTCACCAACCCTCAAATCACAGTCCACGAATATGGTCACGTCGTTCACTTCCACCAGCGAACCTGGGTGAACCAGGCCAACACGGGAGCTTGGTGGGAAACCGTCGCAAATTGGTTCTCGGACACGTACAAGACATCTGATATCTGCGCCGAAGCTAGGGAGAAGCACGGCCAATCCACGTCACCTACAGAAATAGACTTGCAAAAGGTCATTGGGGATTCGTTTCAGGTCATCGTCGATGGGTCGACAGACAGTGGGAACTATTATCAGGCCTGGCCGTTTCTTACTTACCTGACTTCCAACCCCGACAACTTTGCTGGTCTCGGGCAAGATGTGGTCCGTCAACTCATGGTTCAATATCCGGAGGACAGCAACGAAACACCACTCCACACTCTATCTCGTGTATCTGAGAATGCGACTGTTGCTCAGATCGTTGGTCGGTATTGGGCACACATGGCTTACTTGGATATCGGCCATCCATCTGCAAAGGAAGCTTTCCTCAGCCAACGCGACACACTCAACTTTGATAACCTCGATTCTCAAGGCAGCGGCTCTTACAAGGTCAAGGCGGACCGTCAACCGCGCTACATGGGATCCAACATTATCCCCCTTACGACTTCCGGCGATGGCAAGGTCGAAGTCAAGGTTGAGTGCAGTGCCGCGTTTACTGCAACTCTAGCTATCCACGAGGCTTCCTCCGGCAAGATCCGCTACGTTTCGCTTGTTGATGGTGCAGCCTCAGTGTCGGTTGTTTCGGGTGAAGAAGCTAGTCTTGTGGTTGCTAACACTCCCGCTGAACTCACCAACTACGATGGATTCAATCTCTCTGAGGATGTCCAAAAGGGATTAGATTACACCTTGACGATTACCGGCGCTACTACTAAAGGAGCCTAGGCAAGAGAGGGGGTTGGTGGTGCTCATACCATACTACACGAACAACACCATTCTAGATGACCTGAGACTAAGACGGTCGGCCACTTCAACAAGAATACGCCCCTTGGTCCATGAAAGTATTAAATCTAACCGAAACACTTACACTAAATTAAATCATCTTCTTACTGTTTTCCGTGATGTGAAATGACTCCCAAACCAGGATGACCTAGTTTTTAACCATAGAAGGGGACATTCCCCCCATGGCCAAAAGAGGTTCCCATCACGCCAAAGAAACTACCAACTTCAGGTACAGATAAATTCAGATCTAGATGATAAAAACACTTGATTCCTTTCCCCAAGGTTTATATTTGCCCATATTCACGTAGTATTCTCTTCAACACCAGGCTTCCTGTATCATCATGATCAAGTAGCGTCATACACGTTTCGCCATCTGGACTTATCGAGTTGACTTTCGCGCCGTGGTTGATCAGAGCCAACAAGGCCGCCTCGGCGAACCTCGAGTCGATTCGAGACGCCTGCCTGCAGAGATAGTGATAAACAGTGTCTTCGTAGAGTCCATACCGCCTCTCCAATGCGGGTACGCATCGGGGTAGGAGAGAAAGGAATATCGCTAGGTTTCCCTTGTCAATAGCTATGAACAGAGGCGGTAACCACATATCAGGGTTGGCTGTGGTGTCTGCACCGCATTCGATGAGACGCAGCGCGAGTAATACGAAGTCCTTCGAGATAGAAAGCTGGAGAGGACTTGGGTGTCCCTTCCTGCGTGCACCATTGGGGTCTGCTGACTTTGAGAGTAAACCATCCGCCAGAGACCGAAGTGAGCGTTCAATGGCAACATCTAGAATCGTCGGTTGATCATCATCATCGTCCAACACAAGGTTATGATTGGTTAAATAGTTGGCAAGGAAGAGGATATACTCCGTCGTTGTTTTACAATCGGGATTTGACTTGAGAGCTGCGACTATCTGCGACGTAGCACTTTTCCGGAGAGCGAATTCTGGGAGGTTGGACCAAGGGGGCTTCTCTAGTGCATACCCAAATGGTGGGCAACCCAAGCCGATAAATGCTTGCAGAATCGGTGCTTGATAACCTGGATGAACGAGGTAGAGAGAGCCTAGCCACCCCAAGCCTTCCCCTCTGATGCGAATGCTTGATACTTCAGTTGAAGCAGCTCGAACTGCGGCCAAGAGAGCGTCTTGCGCATATAGTTGGTCATCCGAGTGTAGAAAGTGCTGGAACAAGGTTGCATGGTCGTTTCTGAGAGCCCAATCGGCCGCCTGACCGGCAGAATCCCAGGGTAACGAAGCCGAAAGAATTGGGTGAGTTATCAAACTCTCCCAGAGCGGGAGTAGCTCGCGTCGATTGTCGCTGAAAATATTCCGAGTTGATGAGAGCCACTTGTTCTTTGCGTAGTCGAGGAAATGGTGGACGTCATCACGCACCCTCCACTTTTCATTCTGCAATTCGTACGATAGCCTTTCCAAGTCCACTTTGGCCTCATGATGACGTCTGTGTCTCGCCAGTAGACTCAAGGCTTTGCGGGATACTTCTGATGACATGACCGACCCAGCCGTTGTTTGAGGCACTCGTCCAAAAGAGACCTTCTGCGCTGTCGATACTCGGCTCTCAAAAACACTGTAGTTCAGATATGTTGTGCACACAGCACCCAGTGTTCTTTCTGCTTCATCGAGGTCAAAGTGAAAAGCATGAGTCCCGACATCTGAGGAAGGAGAAGTGAGGTGTAGAAGCACACTGTAGTGGATAAACCGGACGCGGAAATCCTCCTCGTCGATATCCAGCAGGCTGCCTCCATAAGCGAAAAGAAGTGCTTGTGCGGAGCGGGCGAGTGTTGAACTGTTCCAGCAGGTGTTTCCCGGCTCGACATTGCACGCCACGCGTAGTTCATCCATGTTCAGAGGTGGCTCTGCCGACGCGACCAACTTGAAGAGCTTGCTGCCATATTTGCCATCGCGCACCCGCGATAGCGCCTTGTCGAACGCTCCCGGAAGGTCTTTTGGCAGGTTCCCTAGTATATCCAGGATTTCCGCATCTGACCGCAGTTCTTGGGTGTATCTTGGGCAGATGTCCTCGATCTGGAGCGAGAGCCATAGCAACATGCCCTGGCATCCCGCGAGAAGTTGTTCCTTCATCAACCTCCGAAGTTCTGTGCTCAGGGGTCTAATGGTGTTCCATCTAGATATTTCCGCTTCAAGGTATGCGCGGATCTCTGTAGACCTGTCTGCGGTTTCCATGGAGAGAGCCCAAATTTCATCCATGCGTGATCTGGCAATGGAATAGCATGCTGACGTGGGTCGTGATGAGCATAGAAGGCTTACCAATCGATGCTCTCCGAGACGGTGAAATTGGCTGAAAATGTCGTCGACTTCTTCTTCGGGCATCTCATCGAGCCCATCAAGCACAAAGATCCCTCTCCAATTAGGGGGTGTGGCTTTCAGCAAGATGTCAATGTACTCTTCAGGCATTGCGCGAGTATCCGGAGTTGTTTCTAGTTGCTCGAGGAATGACAAGAGTGAAGACCCCAGCGCAGGATTTTGCAATACCTGTGCTGCAGTGCTACCTAGCAAAGCGCTAGCAGACAGGGTCTTTGGGTTGCTGCTCTGACAGAAGAAGTATGACACAGTGACAGCACCTGGGGTCTAGGTTAGCGTCTATAAGATGACGGAAAGGGTTTGAACCAACCCTGGGGGTCCATAGATGGTGCTCCCAAGGTCAGGTGAGCAACGGCAGATGCCATGGTTACCGTCTTTCCTGACCCAAGGTTTCCCTTGAGCCAAAGGACGGATTCAACTTCGGAGGATAGCCAGCTCTTGTACGCATCTTGCTCATACATCCAGCTTGACGTGCCTCTCTTCCTTTCCCTTCGCCATACAAGGTTAAACTCGCCCTGATCCGGACACAAAGCGGTGAGCAGCCGATGCTTGCGCGTCTCTTGTTGTTGAGTTGCAGACTCTCGTGACATGGTGACCTGTAGTCTATTAAATTGTTCCAAGACTGACGACTGGCTTTGGAGATCGGCTTTGGCAAGAAGAACTGTCGCGCGTTTCTCGATCAACTGGGCCCAGGCTGTCAGGTCCGACTCTAATGGTTTGAAAACCGCGTCGAATGTGGATGTAAACGAAGCCGCAAGTTGGGAGAGGGCAGACTTGGCACAATCGTGCACAATCTTAGCACAGATGTTGACCATGACGATGGTGTACTCGCACATGTAGGATTGAAGAGTCGAACACCTGGGAAATAGCATGGCGAAATCTTTGTGAAGGGACAAGGACCGCCCCAGTCTCAGCATCATACTTGTGACATTTTCAAAGTACGACAGAAACGACAGTGAGGTCTAGTGTTCGTCAGTAAATGCGACATGTCGATGATCCGATTAAACCGACCTCTAGAGACAAGCGAACCACGGCCCAGACACCGCAAACGATGAGGTTTTGTGAGCCTCCCACCAGAACATCTCCAACGGGGGCAAATTGGCGCATGCGTTCCAGGATGGTCACAAGTCGGGTCCCATATGGCCTCCATGACCGGTGGGCTCTGGCGCCATCCCGGTTGATCTCCTCAGTGAGCCTGATGATGTCGTCTGGACTTGGGGGGCTCTGTGACTGCAGGTTCTTGAATCTGGTGCGCTGGTTGTTGTTGTTGAGAGAGGCGTTGAACTCGGAAATGGCTTGGGCGAGCCGGATCTCTGGCTTCAGCTTTGCCGCGAAGCCGACGGCCGAGGACAAATCCTTCATTAGTCTGATGAGACAAAGATCCGTTTCCCTGTTCGTCACGCTAACCTCATATTCGCTGCGTAATGCGCTTCTTCTTGTGGACTCGGATGACCCCGACCAGAAAGTTGCCAGCAAAGACGGAGTGCTGAGAGGAGGAAAATGGGATGGGTTGCTCGACTTGGGCTGTCGGCTCAGCTGTGCGGTACAGCCCGGTGGCTGAACAGCGCAGGAACTTCATTGGTTTTGATTGCAGGGGGGTTGAAACAAGGCAGACTGGCATTTTTCGGCCGCCGAGGAAGAGGTTGTGGATGTGTAACTAGACGGGAGAAAGACACTTGACTTTGGGTTGAACATGTTCCCTCATCGATCAATGATCACTTCACTGGGTTGCTCCTTCCAACTATCTACGCAGGCACGCATGGGAAAGTGACCAGGACAAGCATCCTTCCTCACCAGGCTCAGTCTCCTCAAAACCAACACAGGGGCCAATGTCCTCTCTTATCACAACAAATGTAGACTACAAGGTCAGATCTGCTCTTCTCATGAATTGCTGATCTAATATCCAATTCCCCTACCTATTTCGAGACTTGCTAGTTATCTATCACCTAAACCTTGAGCCCCGAATTAGAGAGTCAGTCCAACCGAGCCCCTAGCATATCGCCGTCAATGAAAGGATTTCGTAGCTTTTAGTAGTTAGTGACATTGCCCGCAAGGAAATGGATGATACCCCGCATCCCAGCTCAGCTTCACACAGCCCATTCAGCCAAGAGAACGCGTCTTGCCCCCCTATTGGTCGATAAATGAATCAGGCTCGGCACAAGGAGTTTACTTCTCCGAGATGATCATGTCATCTTCCTTGTTACCTTCAGCACGCCAATTTCCTGTGGACCTGCGAGGCTGCAGCGTCATGGCAGACATGTCCTCTCTTCAATTTGCCATCCAGGCATCAGATTGTCTGCGAGCCGTGGCCGAACGCTTGTGCCCTGAAACGCCTTGCGTCCAGTTCTGCGCTACCCTTCAGGTATTGCTCGCTGATATCGCCAAGTGGCTCCAGACTTTACCCAGGAACGATGACTCTGAGAGTGAAGCGATCGCGCTTCTTGATCAGCTCGAGGGCCTCTGTAGGGTGAGTAGACATACACTCAGCCTGGAATATTGACCATGACTGATACTTGTAGTCACAGGATCCAGCACAGCTTGCAACCCCAGCAGAGGTGCCGTACCCGGTCCTCGAGCAGCTCATGGTTGACGTTGAGACGGCGACTCCGATCATTCGCCACTTGGCCAGTTCCAAGACATGCCAGCGACAACGTAGAACAGCTTTGGCTTGTCTCGGCTCATTTCTCCCCCAAATTCCGGAGGAGAAAATCGCAATCACACCTTCCGATGCCGACCTGCGGGCAGCAAGTGAAGATCCTCCAGAGTACGGCAGAGAAATTGTGTCTCTTCATCGGGCTTTATTCACACACTGTTGCTGTGCAAAATCTGAAAGGGTCGTTGCCCATATCAGACTCCATCACAGTGTTCAAGATGATTCCAAGGTGACATTCGGAGTCATATTCAAGGCTCATCCACACCATGATGGGCGTGATTCGGCCTGCCCGCCATGGTGGCAAGATACACACATATCTGTGCAGCGAACTGTGTAAGTCCAGAAATGGGCGTGTTGGTTGAACTGGGATGTTCTGACCAGCCATTGCCGCCAATAGGACCTTTGAGGATCACACAGCGTGCCAGTATGAGCAAGTTGGGCTGGATTCAGACCCTTCGTTCTGTACCTACATTTCAGCCCAGGAGGAGCAAGGCCTTGTTTTGTTGTACTTTTCGGTCATGGGCCAGAGGCTCTACTTCCAAGATCACGATGAACCGCCAAGGCTCTGGGAGCTGGACAGGCCTAGCATCTCTCTCGGTCGGCTTCTGGGAGAAACGTGCGAATCGGGCAACGACCTGACTGAGAAGATGAAGGAGGTTCTGTCGTGGCTTTTGGTTAAAGCTGTTTGGCAGTACTACAGTTCACCGTGGATGTGTGAGCCATGGGACAAGGAGAGCGTGCATTTCCTTTTTGAAAGGAGACGAACCGATGATGGTGAAGAACTATCGGGCATCTTTGTCAATGAGCCCCTCCTCTCCGTCTCCATCGTTCCCAAACCTCGCGGCCCCGAAGTCAACAACCCGGGCCATCAGCTAGCACCGGCTGGGAAGAAACCAGGCCGACCTCTCCTCTTTGGGAGGCCGCTTCATCCAATACCCAAGATCCTGGCTCTCGGTGTCATGTTGGTTGAGATTCAGCTCGGGCGGCCGATAGAGAGCCTCTACGGCAGCACTGAGTGGTCCAAGTACTGCCCCAAGGGCAAGGCAAATCCCAACACGAACTTCAAGATCTGCAGAGATCTCATCAGCAAACCGCACTTCTTTGCTGATATATCAGATCCCCTCGAGAATCTCATCAAGAATTGCATTCAACCGAACAACCTTTTTGTGCCACCACATGTTAGGAACGAGGAAGGCATCCGAGAGGCGTTGTACGGGTTGGTCAATCGGCTAGAGGTTTACCTCTCCAAGAGGAAGCCTAACAGCGTGAAACCATTAAGCTTGCCACGGATATCTGCGTCGGGGAAGTCGGCAATATTAAAGTCTACGGCTCCGCTGGCATCCTCTCCAGCGAGACCATCGGTGTCTCGAGTGCTTGGCGGCAGCCAGCCTGGAGTAGGTCCTCCAAAGACAGAAACGCACCCCTTCCTTCAGGCCTGATTAGTCCAACATAGGAAGCGCTGGCAGATTGGGGGACAACATAAACTTAGGAAAGGACTAGAGTAGCATATGACTTTCCGTGATATAGATGGGTAATCGATCATTGTAATGATTCTCCCTTCCATTTTCCATGTGTCTGTGGTCTCTGCCATACCAGGTCCCTACCATGTAGATACCCATCTACTAGAGGTTTTCCGCTCCTTCCCTCCTACCGTCTTCCCTCAGCTCATGCAGCCACACCGAAGGAGGAAGGGGGGAAGGCACCCTGCCATTGGCAGCCTGATTTTCGGGATGTGACTTACTCCGAAGAGTAATGCACGCGCCTACAACCCCACTTGTCGCCAACACCACAGCCTTGATCGAAATATCGCAACATCCTCACTTCAAACACAAACTTCTTTGTAATGTCAACCCCTCAGTACCAGAAGACCCTAAGTGGAGGCTCAAATGCTGGCCAAGGCCAAACGAACACTCCAGCCAGCAAGGAAAAGGCCGACGCCCAGGTCAATGCTTACATATCAGGCTCAGATGGCCAGGGCAAGGATGGTACAGGCATTCGACGTCGGACATTAAGGTGTCAGGCTCTTTTTGAGTCGTGCCAGAAGAGTACCCATCTTTCAGAAGACGACTGGATAGACAAGATGTCGGCAGAGTTCAACTGGTGGTCTTTGGGTATTGGGGCGGCGAAAGCAGGCCATTCTTCTCTAGACCATCGGGTCAAGACGCGAGAGGATGTACGTATCGTACTGGTCAACCTTCTCGAAAGTTTGGCTACATCACTAGAGAAGTACATTTGTGAAGGTGCCCGTTCTGTTTCCTCTCGTGTCTTTTTCTCGACTAACGCGGCAAGCATCCCAATTCTGCCACCCCAGACTGTTCGCAGATACTCCCGCACAAGACCAAGGTCTGGAGGGAGAAACGGCCCCTGGTCTAGAGTCACAAGCCCCCGAACAGTTCGCTACAATTGATGAGCAAAGATATTATATCGAAACGACCATCCGATTCCTATCACAGATTTCCATGGCTATACGCAAGTCGGGGACCAAATTTAGACACCAGCGGGTGGACAGCCTCATGGCCGCCAGAGAATCAGAACTGAAGGGGTTTGGAGACTATTTGAGATATTTGGTCTTGATGAGCCCCAGAAAGCTCCACGGGTTGCATGGAGCCTCGCTGCAACATTCTCTGACAGGTGATCCTAACTGGAAGAACCTGCGCATCGTGATCAAGGCCTATTTCACTGATATCCGGAGACTGACTCCGGTTCAGAATAGGCTCGTGCAGGCAAACTTGGTGCGACGCAATCGATTTGACTTGTACCTCGCGCGATACCGTCGAAGGATGCGAGCTCAGGAAAAACCACACATGCCTAGGATCGAAAGCATCATGGTGACAATCCCGCCTCCTAAGAAAGATCCCCCAGCTCCAACCGAGAGCCTTTTTTCACAGACGACCTCAGAGCGAGGCGAAAGGACACCCATTCAACCTCTGGTGATCGAGGGTTCTCAGCGGTCCTCACAGTCAGCAACCAAGATCGGCAGTTTCGTCATGCCTCAGCGGCCTCAAAAACAGAAAGCGAGATCTGTCAGCACAAAGCTGTCTCAAGGAGTCCTCAGACAGGACTACCCAAAATGTCCAGGAGCCGAAGGTGCAAGCTTTTGGTGCCCGTACTGCGCTCAGCTCCTGGATTCATCGTATTCTGATCCGAAGAAGAACAAACGTTGGCGGTATGTGCACCCAGCCCTCGTCAGAGCCATCTAACTTTTCTAGTGGTCATGTAGTCGAGGATCTGAGCCCTTACGTGTGCGTGTATGAGGACTGCGACAGCCCTGATGCCATGTACGTAACAACGCTCGAATGGAAGAAGCACATCAAAGACAGCCACTCCAGGGCTCAGTGGATTTGCGACCCGTGCTGGCTGAATTCCGACATCCCTGAGGACTTCGAGTTCGATAGCGAGGACGAATGGCACAAGCATACTCTAACAGAACATGAGGACGAGGTCGACGAGAGCGATTTGCTGGACCTCGCTAAACTCAGCCAGCGCACAGGAATCCCCCCTATCGCTTGTCCACTATGTTATGAAGACCCAACTCTTCTAAACCCCGAAACTGACAAGCACTTGGCTGAGCATCTTCACTCTTTCGCGCTCCAGGCTTTACCATGGGAGTTTACAGGCTGTGACGACGAATCGCAGGCCTCTATGGGATTCCCCGACATCAGGAAATCCGATAATTCGACAGACAACATGTCTTCGACAACAGAAACCCATTCGGATGACGACGACCAAGTTGCAAGCTTTGAAAGTCTTGTTGGCGCTATTAAAAATCTTTCGAACCTGTTACTCCGAGAAGGCCAATACCCTAGCACGTCTAATGTTCCCGCGTTGCTAGCGGCCATAGGGTCTTACCTTGATGGCCCATCTTCACGGCTCAATGGCTATCATCTTTCATTCAGACCTGAGATCTCGGCCTGTCTAGCACGTCTGGGTATCATCATGCAAAGACATGAAGACCAATCGTCCGATTTCAAGGAGCAAAGCTACATTGCTACATTTGAGCAAGACCTGGCCGAAGGGTTCAAATTCTTCCAGCACTTGGGGTCACTTTCGGGCCTCAAATCTCTGGAACCATCCAGCCTCGATGAGATGCAATCACCTGGCGGCATGGGAGCTCCTGAAGCTCTCGATGGTCTCAGATCTAGCCACACTCGAGATCCTGAGAATTGGGACCTAGACAGTACTGATGGGGTTCTTGTTGATGCTCCGACTGCCAAGCGCGTCCTTCTATACAATCGCAACAGCAAATTCATTGATCGGCATCAACTCACCAGCAGGCTTTTTATGCTTCTTCCTAGTTCATCGGACGAGTTTCAGACCACTCTCCTATGGGGAGAAGCTGGGAGCGGGTTAGTCTTTATATCCTTAAACCCCGTGCGCCTACTAATTCGACGATAGCAAGACTCAAATTGCAGTTGAATACGCATACGCTCGTTGCAACGACCCTAGCTGCTCTGTGTTCTGGGTGCGTGCTGACAGCGCGACAACTTTTACAGAAGACTACGGTGTGATTGCAAAAGCTCTTGGGATAGAACGGCATCTGAAAGGCGATGACCTACTTGCTGCAGTCTGTAGCGGCATCCAAGCACACCAGCCGTGGGTACTGGTTCTTGATGGCGCCAATGCGCCGTGGCTGCTCAATGGCCAGGTTCCGCAATACGGCCCGTTTGCCTTCGTCCCTACAGGACCGAGGGGAACTGTGCTGTGGACGAGCCGTGCTAACAACCTTGGATGGTGGCCCGCCATAGGCGCTCATCACATCAACGTGGATTCAATGACGGGACTCGAGGCTACGAGTCTTTTCATCTCAGCAAGAGGCCACCCGATGAGCGAGCTGGAGAGGTCCGACACGAGCGAGATCGTAAATCGTTTGAGGCATTCTCCGCTAGCTGTTTCACAGGCTGGGGCATTTCTTCGACACACGTCTATCTCTATCGATAAATACAAGGCGTTTCTTCGCTCCAACAATCGGCTACCCAACATTACCTACGTCACAACGGACGCCGCGCTTGGTCTAATTCGCAAAACAAGCAGGTTTGCCGAAACAACAATTAATGTTCTGGCCCATTTGGACAATCGCAGGATTTCGCTCGACATGATAATGGAGCTCAGTGCGTATCTTGAAGGCTCGGCCAATGAGGCTGGGACCAGAGAGATGGCAAGACGGGCTATGGAAGAACTGGCAGCTCTGTATTTGATCTCGCCCGCAGGTGGTGGGTTTGAAATGAATAAGCTCGTGCAGGAGTTCGTGCGAGCCTCTCAGACCACCGAGAAGCCGTATAAACCCACCTCCACGTCTACAGGACAGGCGCAGACCGAGAAGGGCTATTTCGCAGAGGTGGCTTTGCGACTATTGGGGCGCTGCTTCCGCCTCAATCACGCTATGAGAGTGCGTGATTGGGAAGTGGCACGTGGACATGAAATGCATGTTGTTGCTCTCTTACGCCACACGTCAAGTCTTCTCGATGATGAGGAGCGATGGCGAGAGAAGGAGTTGGTGGACAGAGCCACGCTGGCACTTCTACACAAGACGTTTGGGGAACGGAATCCTAAGACTATGAGCAGCTACATGTCCCTTGCCGGAACATGCTTTCAACATGGCAATCTCCACGGGGCTGAGGCCCTTGTGTCCAAAGCGTTACATCTTCGACGAGAGGTTTTGGGGGAGAATCACCAGGCCACCGCCAGGAGCAAAGTGGCACTTGGGATGGTATACCACCGGCAGGGCCGGTACTATGAAGCCGAGCCCACCTACAGGGAGGTGTTGCAGCTTCATGGCCAACAGATTGGGCTTGAGGAAGAGGACAAGGCTCTGGTTTTCGACTGCCTCGCCTGGACGTACTGCGGGCAAGGCCTATATGGGGAGGCTGAGCTCAATTTCAACGCTTCATTAGCCATTCATCAGGGCACTCTCGGCTTGAGGCATCCAGATACTCTACAGGCCCTTCATAACTTTGCTTTCTGCATCTATTGGAATGGTCGTCATCACGAAGCGATCGAGATGATGGAAGCATGCGTGGAGTCAAGGTGTGACGTTCTGGGGTTTGCTCACCCCTTGACAAACACATCTGCATTACTTGTTGAAAAGTGGAGGGCAGAGAGGAACAGCTCAGAAGTTATTGGGGAGCTTTCACAGGACTGATTTGGTCAAGTTTGTTTAGATCGGCGCATGTTTCTTGGAATATGTCGGAAAGATCCTCAGTTATTGTTATGTCTAAGTACACCTCTCAACTCCTAGTCCATTCACCACGCAATCTTGGCGACAAAAGAGCTGGGGAACTTTCTCACGATGAACTTCCTAACTTCATCCACAAAGAGAATGCCAAGCCCAAGAGGAATAGGAATCAGCCAAAACTCAATCGGCACCGAAGCCGTGTCAAACAGATTCTGAATGCCCGGCACCTCTGTGACAAAGATGGCGATGACCAAGCTGATGAGCATGCTGAGGATCAGCCAAGGGTTGCGGTGGGGCTTGGTGATGGGGTCCGCCTGAAAGATGCTCAGGCGACGGTTTCGTACAGCGAGGATGTTGCCCCATTGCAGAAAGACGAGCGTGACGAAGTAGACACACTGGCCTGTGTTGTTGAACTTGATGAGCTCATCCTGGGTGTAGCCGCGGTATCCAGCAGAGTAACCCTCAAAAAGGAAGAAGAGCTCAGACACTGGCATCTTGGCGTGTCTGTACATGTAGAGAAAGAACATGGAATGCGCAGTGATGGTCTCCATGAAGCCCGTAAACAGGTAAGCTTGGGTGTAAATCTTGGCATTAATGAGGTGATCATGCTTGTGATTCCGCGGCGGCAAGGACAAGAGGTCGAACTCCTCTTTTTCCATGATGAGGGAGAGACTTAGGAAGAGATCGGTAAAGACGCAAATGATGATCATGAGAAATGCGCTCAGGGGGAGGGGCACGCCAAAGAAGACGTTGAGGATGACGGGCCAGATCTCGGACCAACTTCCGGCCGGGAGAAGATAGGAGATGACTTTTTGGAGGTTTTGGAAGACGAGGCGACCGAGACGCATGGCATCGATGATGGAGTCAAAACGATCGAGGAGAACAAGATCAGCGGCTTCAATGGCGACATCGCTGCCACTAACAATGGCGACACCAACGTCGGCAGCTCGAAGCGCAGGAGCATCGTTGACGCCATCTCCGGTTACAGCGACAACATTGTCACGAGCACGAAGCTCAGTAACGATGCGGAGCTTCTGCTCAGGAGTAGTTCGTGCAAAGACGACTTCTTCGTAGGCGCAGACAACATCCCAGTCTTCTTCGTTCAACCGACTGAGATTAGAACCCTCGAGGAGCAAGCTCCGGTTAAGAATAGGCGCGCGTTCCTTCTTCTTGGACTTGCTCTTCTCCACGACGGGTTCTCCAGTGGAATGGAGGGTGTCGATGGTGTCGGGATCGCCGCTGCCAGTAAAGATGCCAGTGTTGCGAGCAATCGCCGCAGCAGTCAAAGCATAGTCACCAGTAACCATGAAGAAACGAGTTCCAGCACGACGGCATTGCTCCACGGTAGCAGGGATCTCGGGGCGATGAGGGTCGATAATACCAAGCATACCAACAACAGTGAGGTCGTGGATTGCAGAGTGCGTAATCTCATCGCTGAAAGCGTTGGTCCCAGCGACAGCGCGAGGAGTAATGAGCTTCTCACACAGGACAATGACTCTTTCAGCCCGACGAGAAGCTTCATCTTGAAGCTCCTGGAACTTTTGACGAGCCTCACGGTTAAGAGTCTCGACAGAGTTGGTTTCCGAGGACCAATACTTTGTGCAGCCAGCAAGAAGAATATCAGGAGCACCCTTGATGATGGCGCGGTATCTTCCACGCTTGTCATCAGATTGGAAGAGCGCAAGCATCCATTTGTTCTTGGAGTTGAAGGGTACTTCAAACACTCTCTGAGTTGTCTTTTTCAAGCTGTCGCCAGCGGATCCAGATGCAGCAAACCGAAAGACGGCAGTATCAGTGGCATTGCCTTGTATTTTTCGTTCGTGGATCGGAAGATGGATGGTAGTCGGGTCGAACGATGCGTCATTGCAGAGAAGTGCAGCACGATGCAAGGCCACAGCAGTTTGGCTTGGTTCAGTTGCTTCGTGGAGAAGGTGAAAGTCATCGGCAGAGTCGAGCTTCTGATCAACAAAAGCCACCGAGTTGACATACATTTGGTTCTGCGTCAAAGTACCAGTCTTGTCTGAACAGATGACATTGACACAACCAAGAGTCTCGACAGTCGACAGACCCTTTGGCAAGACATTGACGGCTTTCATGCGACGGGCAACCATCATCAGCGTCAACGCAACAGCGACAGGCATACCCTCGGGGATAAAGGCAACGACGCATGCCATGACGTTGACAAGCATGGCTGGGACGCTGAGGAAGTCGGGGTGGTCGACGCGGAGCCAACCAGCCCAGGTGACGAGAATGAGGAGAGCCAGAAAGATGGTCATGCAGACGATGATCTTGACGAATCGAGTAATCTCTCGTTGGATGAGGGCAGCAGAGTCCTTGACGCCAGCGGTTGAGCTTGCGATGCGGCCCATGACGCTACGGGGACCAGTGAGGATGACAACACCGACGCCGTTGCCGTTCATGACAGTGGTACCCATGAATGCAATGTTGCGACTCTCGAGAAAGTTGCGATCCGTCTGATCAACAGCGCCCTCGATCTCATCAGACTCTCCAGTTAGAACAGAGCGATCGAAACGAATGTCGCCAGAGTGGCTGATGAGACGAAGATCAGCTGGGACCTTGTCACCGACCTGAAGATGAACAATGTCACCAGCCACGAGGCCAATGGTGGGCAAGCTCTTGAGGTCGCCATCTCTCTTGACCAGAGCGAAAGAAGGCAACAGGTCGAGGATGGCATTCATAGTCTTGGCAGTAGACCAATCCTGAAAGGCGGAGAAGCCAGCCTGGAGGAAGATGACGATGATGATGAGGACGGCGAGTGAAAGGTTTTGAACTGAGGGCGGGTTGCTCAGGGGTTGCCAGCAGATGAAGAAGATGATGGCACCGACCCAGAGGACCGAACAGAAACCTCCAAAGATGTACTTCAAGGTTCTCTTGATGTAGTTGGTCTTTGGATGAGGCAGAGAGTTGCTGCCATCTCGCTCCAGACGGATTCCGGCAGCATGCTCAGAGAGACCAACACCAGGGCTGACGTTGAGCTGCTGGCATAGCTGCTCAACCTGCACCTCATGGTACTGAAGATTCGCAAAGTAATCCTCATCCTCCTTGTTCTTGAGGGCCTTGGGGTCCTTGGCATCCTCGAGCTCAGGCTCGTGTTGCTTCGCTTCGGAGACCTGTATAGACAAGGTACGGTATTCGATCTGGACGCCCGAGTACGGCGAGGACGCGGGCATCTGGCTGCGGGTGCTGGATCGCGAGCGGGAACGACGACGGGAGAGGGTACGAGTGAGACCGAGAGGTGCATCCTGCTCATCAGGTGCACCGTCTCGACCACGACCGTGACGATTACCGTCTTGGAAGGTGATTCGAGGGTTCTGTGCGGCCTCGAGATCGACCTCCTTGGCGGTCTGGATGTCGGGATCTGGCATCTTGACGGGCGCTGTATCTGCAGGAGAGCAGGGGAGAAGAAAGAGGAGGGTAGTAGAGACAACAAGGGGTAGAGACAAGATCGGTAATGGCCAAGAGAGAAGGATTGCAGTGTAGATTGACAGCGAGATATAGGTACACTCTTTCAAATTCCTCCCTTTCTCAAGGAGGCCTCCCTGCCTCAAATACGCAGGACGACAGCAGCGCCAAGCGAAAATCCCTCATACATTGTTTTCCCTGGTGAGTGGAAACGTTATGAAATACCGAGTAGAGGTCGGTGATGCTATACACGAGCGGTACACGCACCAACAGCGAGATGATCGTGTGGGTGATGTCCCAGCCAGTCTCGCAGGACTAGCCACTACACGCGGCCTAATAATGTAACACTTTTCTACAGTATCCTCGTCTAGACCCTGCTGACGGGCGCTGGGTGTGTGGGAAATGACGACTCGGCCATGTCTAACCAGATGTGGGCGTCCGCGTTTCTGATATCTCTTTGACCTGGCCTGTGGCTCGGGATGCCGAATCTGGGCCTTGTACTGTATACTCCACGTGCTGTGCGCTCGGCTAGCAGGTAATTATCTCATAATATTACATGGAGAAATTTTTCTTATGGGGGGGAGAAGGGTTTGACGCCTCTTACGAGGTTTGGTCAAGCTCATCCGTTGGTGCGACCTGAGCGGGGAGGGAGGGACTTTTGCAGCGTGACATGTGAAGACGACAAACAGTAGACTCTTGATAGCATAGAATAAAGAGGATTTGAATCAAATAATGCAATAATACAATAATTCTGATGCTGGTCCTCAAGACCCTGCCCCTGATCAAGGTGACATCTCTCAGAATAAGGTATTCACATTAAACGTGGGTGCAGCCGTCTTGGCATCATCATAGCGTGTGTAACCGAAGCTGCCAAATCCGGCAGTGGCAGTGCTCGGCGTAATTCAGCTCCGTCATTGGCTGCTCCGCGTGTCTAGCTCGAAAGGACTCACACCCCCGGGGAGAGAGGGGGGCCAGAGCCTCCAGATCTGAAATGCCTCATAGTGAGAGAAAGAGGCGGTCGAGAAATCAGGTTTTGCAAAAGAGGGGGTGGCTATGGTTGACTTGTCTGTCTGTCTGCTGGACGGACAGCTGGGAGCTAGCAACACACGCAGCAACAGCTGCATGAGAGAAAACAAACTCGTCACATCGCAAGCGGGGTGAGACAAAGAGTCACTGCGGGTTTCCCAATCTTGCGTCTCCGCAGATGTCCATCTCTTGGCGCTCCCAATGATCCCCAGACCCTTGACCTTGATGCCCCTTGTCCTCACCTCCAAAGCCGCTACAACGCTCGAAGGGAACCCCCCAAGTGGATGAAGGAAAACAGTGCCAGTCCTCACGTGTGCCCCCTTTCCTCACCGCCACGGTGTCTGTGACTTCCGGGTAGCTGACCACTGCTCGGTCGCCATCCACGCCCAAACTCAACCAAGTTATGCTCGTGATTCTTAGCCCGTCAAGAGCCGCTTACCCGGATGACGACACGCAAGAAAGTTGCCGATTGCCACAAGGTTTTTTTCGAGGCCGTATCATGTAAGACGACCAATCAAAGTTCAAGACAGCCAGTCAGAACTACGAGCGCCATGCGCAGATGGCAGTTCCAGAACGGAGGCGACATGACGCGCGTACAGGATAAGAATAGAGAGGCGGACAGCATGTAAATAGAAGTGATCGTGAAGAAAAGAAGAAAAAAAGGTTATTTCCCCCGTATCCGTGTTGATATGGAGATTTGGATGTGCTGTAGTGAGATCCCGACCTTGGGCGCTATTCCCCGTCTTCTCAATGCAAGGTCGTTGATTGCCCCCTTCAAGCATTGACGCGTCGCGCGTCTGCTCCGGCATCATTCCAGTATCAACATTTCCCAAGTAGTACAACAAATCATTTTTATTACCGAGTTTATACAGCTTCACATCTATCTGTGCTACAAACTTTGTGAGTAACGGTGCGAAAGTGAGCATCATTTCAACGTCTAGTCAAAGGAAACGACCCATGGTTGGCACAAGATATATGTCACAAAAAGAACGGGAAAAAAGACGAGCGAGAGACCATTCCAGCCCCATATACCCTGTGGCTAACTGATTCTATTCTCATTGTTTTCCAAGCACCACAGGTGGCCGACTCATCTCCATTGTCCGATGTGGTCATTTGCAGTACTGGTGTTTCTTGTCATGTTGATCTTGAAAATGGCCGTCTTCGCTTATAACCGACAGTCTCTTTAGTGATGAGAAGAGAACTACCGCAATCATCAATCGCCCATCTTTCGGGGTCGTGCGGTGACATGTCAGTTCTCAAAGATCCATCACCGTTTGGGCATTTGGCCTTGTGAGGCATGCACAGCAACTTGCCCACTCTGACACTTCCTTATGCTTGGGAGTTGAGAGTGTAAGTCTGACTATTTGTCTCATATGCAACTTGTATGAGATAGCAGGTCCAATCCATCTGTATATAAGAAAGGCCAACTCGTTCGTACAGTAATGCGCTGTCTTTGCAGCATCGCTACCGCCATGTAGTCACCAGGCTACTACGTCACTCAAGATGATTTCAATCGTGTTTCTGCGTTGGTGAGACAGACAAGGCTGAGAGACGAAGGCAAAATACTTCTAGCGACTATTGGCTTGGCCTACATCATTCTCATGCAGGGTCCCTTCAGCTGTGTTGGAATCGGCCAGTCATGTCTTGAATAGCCCGCCACAATTGAAATAGCGACTCCTGCCAAGATATCGAGCATTCATTTTCCTTTCTTTTCAACCTCGACTGCGAAACCCTTTCCAATATTTAAACCTCGATAACCCCCTCGAGTGAATCGAGAATCGTCGTGATTATTCCTTCTAGACCTTCCTCGTCGTTACACGATAAACCGCCATGCCTAGCCTCTCTGCTTTCGCCGTGCAACTGCTGGCGCTCACTGCCACTGTCCGCGCAAACCCAGGACCAGCGCCTACTCTGCCACCCGCGAATCTGATTGAACGGGACGCGAGTTCGACACGAGTCACGACGTCATACTACGCTCTCGCTACAACTCAGGTTCCCAAAGATGAATACTACGTCGGGATGGGCAAGAACGGAACCAGGGGAAACTATTGTCAGTGGCCATGTTTCCTCATACATCTCCATCTACTAAGATTTCTCAGATTGGGTGTCTTGCATCGATGAACCTTTTACCACAATCAGCAGTTATGGCGGATGCGGACGCGACGACGTGTATACTCGATGCTCGGGAAGAACAGCGCTGGGGATTGACGGCGGTGAGGTTCTCTGGTACGTTCTTATGGCATCCTGTTGACTTTTCTGGGGGCTCATGAATTGTCACAGTGATGTGGAATGCGTTACACACAGGATCTATCAAGACCTCGACGTCACGGCATGGACTCCGTTCCTCGGCTGCGGCAGAGGGACGAGCACGATGAATCTTTTGAGGACATCAACTCACTCGGGCGAACAAGGTTGGTCACCGGCGATATCACGTCACGTTTCAATACTTACGCATGCATGTTTACAGATGAAACCACGGCGACAGAATCCCTCGCGACGACAACGACAACTGACGAACCCAACCTTGGCGCAGAGCTACGTCCATATCACGGAGCGGCCCGTCTGATGGCTCTCATGTGTGTAGTTGCACTGCTTCAGCTGTAATTGACTCTAATGGTGTAATCGTCTTCTTGATGGGGTGAGTCCTTTGGGCGTGCGCGTTGCGTTGTTGAAGGGAAAGAGAAACTGCTATGAAGGGGGGTTGCAATGGGAGAGAGCTCCAGCTAGCGCTCGTGGTTTAGTTATTAACCCATGTAGACATTCATGTCAAGTTGTGTACTATGCATATTCACGTATAATAGATTTAGATTGATTATTGCGACAAGGCCTATTTCAATAGCAAATCTAGGAAACCCCCATCACTTGACAATTTTGCCTTTCAGCCTCTCCAGGATCTGGCCTGAACTACCTTGCTCATCGCCCAGCCTACTGGGTCTTTACTGAACAAACTCAAAGGCATAGGCCGTTGTGACTTGCTCAGGGAGAACCCAAAATGTCACCTGAAGCAAGTGTCAGTATCCATTCCTGTAGTTCTAGGCCTTGTTACATACCTGATCATCGGTAACCTTGTGCTGGACAATGCCGAGGTCTACAGGGCCCCCGATCTCTGTGGAAACGTCCGGGCCGTCGAATCTCAGCGTCCTGACCTTGACGTGGGTGCCACGGAAACCTAGATCGGCCAGGCCCGTCATGGTCAGATCGTATGTCCGTCTCCCGGCGACGGGGCGCACGGCGGCCAGGATCTTGACCGATCCGACCGTGCCGTCGTGGGTGGCATAGACTTCAAACAGCTCATCCTCTGAGGGGCTGGTCGCGACGCGGTCGCCCGTCATCTTCTCCTTGTAATAGTTGTAGACGTGCCACTCGCCGACGGGATAGTACTCGCCATCCCGTTTCCCGAGAAGGTTAGCCAGCAGGTCGTGCAGCTTGGATGCACTCCCCCAGTTGGCGCGCAGACCGTGGGTGTTGTGCCGCTCGAGCTGAGAGATGTAGAAGACGCCCCCAGCAGGACTCTGTTCGTGGTTGTCCCAGGATGCATACTCGTTGATGACAACTGGTCGCTCCGGGAGACTGTTGCGGCGGCGTAGCTCGTCAAACTGGGATGAGGATTCGCGGAGGTTTCTGTTGGCGAGGAGAAGGTGCCAGGTATAGATATCAGGCACAGCGTTGTTTTCCGCAATGAACCTCATGTAGTTCTGCCACCATGGGCTGCTCTCCGTTGCAGGCTGGGCGGCAGAAGGCCCACTGATGAGAACCTCGGGCAATTCATCTCTAGTGAATCGGTTAGCGATCGCGTCCTCTTCATGAGGCTGCTGGCCTGTACTTTATCTTGCGAAACGTCCGAAGCCAGGTGGCTAGATACTGCTCCTGGGAGGCACCCCAGAAGCTGCTAATGTCGGGCTCGTTCCAGATATCAATGTCAAGACCAGGGATGGCATCGTGTGTCTTGATGTCGGAGAATACCTGGTCGAGGAAGGCATCGTAGCTCGTCCAGTTGCCATGGTCCCCTGGCCAGTGGAACTCGTTGCCCTGCAGACTATCTGCGCCCCATAGGTCATGCATGAGGAGGGTGAACCGGCCTCCGTACTTTCTCGTGGTGCGATAGTTGGACAAGGTGGACATCCATCGACCCTGTGCATTCTCTTAGCCTTGTTTCTCATTATCAGTCAAGGCTTTTCACCTCGTACTGTCCAGCTACCCAGCCCAGGGCCGGGTCAGGCAGCTGGGCACCGCCAGCTCGACAGTAGTTCAGGCCCATTCCGGCAATGAAATGATGTGGTATATCCGTGTTTGCGGATCCATCCTCGCTGTCAGGGAGCCCGTAGATGATACCGGATGCCAGATGAGAAGGTGTTCCAGATGGTTCGGCCAAACTGACAGTGGCAGTGCCGGATCTTGCACCTTGGCGTTTGTCAGGAGCCAAGAGGGCCCCGGACACGCAGGTCGCCAGCAGACCTGACATGAGAATTTTGTAAAGACCCATGATCTATGATGATGATGATGATGATGTTGCAAAGATTGTTCCCTACTGTGGCTGTTGGCTACCCATGCAAAGACGTGAAAGAGGTGCGGTTTCATCTGATATAAGTTTACATTGTATAAACCCAGTACGTTCGAGTTACTGCCAACAGCCGACTCTCTCTCGATGCCAAGATCACTCATTGCATGACACCCCGCGGGGAAAGACTCACCTTCCCTATATCTCGCTAAGCTCCCCTCCTCCCAGGCGCCGTGAGCTTCTTCTCGTGCCTCCGGTGGAGAGCGGGGAAGTGGTGGGATTAGAGGGAGGGATATTAACCGGCAAACAATAAACCAGCCAAACCCAGAACAAGAAGCCGGCAAAGGCTCAAGCGATGCTACCTCCGGTATTGAATAAATCACGGGATGTTCTTGCTGCTACAGTACAGCCTTGAAGGGCAAGGTTCAAACAGAGTCAGATGAGCGGCACCCCTGTTGGAGTCGTGTCTCTGGCTGAGACGAACAACTCCGGTGGGGGCGGGTATCGCATCCTCCTCCTCCGGTGGGCGCCCAAGACATGACTTGAATGACGGCAGCTCACCCCGGTGGCGGAGATAAGGAAGGGAATACCGAAACATCCTGGTCAGCTTCTACCATCTAGCTAAAAGGCTGGCACTGTCGTAAAGAAGCTGTTGCATGGACGCGGGCGCCTTTGAGTCATTGCTTTCAGAACAACCCGTCAAGAAGAAACCATGCTTTTTCGTCGAGAAAACATCCTCGTCTACAGATATGACGCCGAAGAGCTCTGGGTGCAACCCTGGGGTCCCAATGCCTTCCGCGTGCGGTCCACAAAGTCGAGCATGATGCCAACTGAGGACTGGGCCCTCCTCCCAGCCCAACCAGTCGAACCCGAGATTCACATCTCGGACGAGGGGGCCGTCATCATCAACGGAAAGGCCAAGGTCCGCATCTCAAAGCTGGGCAAGCTCGTCCTCGGTAATGCCAGCGGCACCGTGTCTGTCGAGGAGTACGTCCGCAACAGGCGTGACCTGCTCGACCCCAAGTGCAGCGCCATCGAGGTCGAGGCCCGCGAGTTCAAGGCTATCCCCGGCACCGAGAGCTTCCGCCTCACCATGCGGTGGGAGAGCCCGGACCCGGACGAGAAGATATTCGGCATGGGCCAGTACCAGCAGCCCTGGCTCGACCTCAAGGGTCAGGACCTCGAGCTGGCCCATCGCAACTCGCAGGCTAGCGTCCCCTTCGCCCTCTCGTCGCTCGGATACGGCGTCCTGTGGAATAACCCTTCCATCGGGCGTGCCGTGTTTGGAAAGAACATTACCACATTTGAGGCCTACTCGACAAAGGTCCTAGACTACTGGATCGTGTTTGAGGACTTGCCAGCCGAGATCGTCCACACTTATGCCAGCGTGACGGGCAAGGTCCCCATGATGCCCGAGTACGGGCTGGGGTTCTGGCAATGCAAACTTCGCTATCAATCCCAGCAGGAGCTGCTCCAAGTTGCGCGGCAATACAAGGCGCGCAATATACCTCTCGATCTCATCGTTGTCGATTTCTTCCACTGGCCCAAGCAAGGAGAGTGGAAGTTTGACCCCACGTACTGGCCTGATCCTGGTAAGTTGCCTAGGCAGACGAGAGGAAATAGGCTGACCGTTGACAGACGCCATGGTTACAGAGCTCAAGGACATGGGCGTTGAGCTAATGGTCTCGATATGGCCAACAGTCGATAAAAAGTCGGAGAACTACCAGCATATGCTCGAGCACGGGTATCTCATTCGTACAGACCGCGGTGTGCGCACCGGCCTCGATTTCGAGGGCGAGACGATCCACATCGACGTGACAAATCCCAAGGCGCGAGAGTGGTTGTGGTCGGTTGTTCAGAGGAACTACTACTCAAAGGGCATCAAGACCTTTTGGCTAGACGAAGCCGAGCCCGAGTACACGGCCTATGACTTTGATAACTACCGGTACTTCCTAGGGTCCAACTCGACCATCGGCAACATCTATCCAGTAGAGTATGCCAAGGCCTTCTACGAGGGGCAGCAGAGCCAAGGTCAAGCCGACATTGTCAACCTGGTCCGCTGCGCCTGGGCCGGCAGCCAGAAGTACGGCACCCTGGTCTGGAGCGGTGACATCGCCTCGTCATGGGCCAGCTTCAGAAACCAACTGGCGGCTGGTCTCAGCATGGCCATCGCCGGTATACCCTGGTGGACGACTGACATTGGAGGTTTCCACGGGGGTGACCCAGACGACCCCGGGTTCCGCGAGCTCTTTGTGCGATGGTTTCAATGGGGCGCCTTCTGTCCCGTCATAAGGCTCCACGGCGATCGGGAGCCACGACAGCCTCAGCAAGGAACCACAGGCGGCGCCACCTGCCGCAGCGGCGCAGCCAACGAGGTGTGGTCGTACGGACCCGAGGTCTATGATATATGCCGCAAGTATATCCAGGTCCGTGAGGGATTGCGAAATTATACGAGACAGATCATGAGGGAGGCCCACGAGAAAGGAAGCCCCATCATGAGGCCACTGTTCTACGAGTTTCCGGGGGACAAGAGGTCGTGGGAGACGTCGACCCAGTACATGTACGGGGACAAGTACCTCGTCTGTCCAGTGCTGGAGGCTGGCGCTCGCACTCTGGAGGTTTACCTTCCGCCCTTGAAAGATGAGTCCAAGTGGGCTCACTTGAGCGGCGGTGAGACCTACTCCGGAGGCCAAGTTGTCAAGGTTGCTTGCCCGCTGGACGAGATGCCAGTATTTGTGAGGTAGTGACCATTCGATGGGACATACAGGAAGAACCAGTCGTTGAGTACATAGGTACTCATTCAGAGACAATGAGTCGATTCCTGTCTTGTCAAGGTAGATTCAAAGGCCTCTTTAAGCTCTGAAGACATAGAGGCATCTTTTCATCTATAGATAGACTTAGCCAAACCCTGTCCAATGCTCTTCCTTCTCTCTTCTGATCATGCGCATTCTACAGACGCGGTTTGGATGAGAGATTCCAGTATTACGCCAAACGAGTTGCTTATACCCCATCGGTTTGTTAGACTTTGTACTGGTCTTGACATTCGTCTGCCCTCTCCAGACAGCAGCCGCACGCCCTCCTGTAGAATCTTTCGAGGAGCTCCAGCACTGCAAATGTTTCCCACTCGAAGCAAGTTTGCTGACATCTTGTGCCCCAGCCGTACATATGTCTGCACCATTTCATCGTCGCAGGGTCGATCGAGGTAGATAAAGTATAGTTCCGGCTCCTCATCCGACTCGACACCGTCCTGCGTGTGTGCGCTGGGCACTGTATCGCTTGAGTTCGGGGATTCATCTGATGGCTGAGCTCTGGGCTCTTGCTGGCGTACTGTGGACATAGTAGACACGCTGTACGCCCAGAGACACAGTGTAGCAGCATATACCGCGAAAGGCTCCAGGAAGTCATTGACACTATATCGGCGGACATACCACAGAACGGCCCCGGCATGGACGAGTGCGAGCCGAGCCTTGAACTGATCGGCAATGGCCCATTTGCGTACATGACCACATGCCTCCTTATACTTGATCCTGTCAAGACTTTCACTGGAGCTTCCTACATCGGACAACGCGGCCACGTATTGCATGTGCTTGATTGGCGTCAGCAGCAACAGCCGCGAGAGATGGAGGTGCAAAATAGTAGGATGTTCCAGTCCACCTGCCCTTGCCGCAGTTCCATTTGCGTTCCAGTGCAGGATATCGAGGCAGTCGCAGGCGCTGTTTCTCCATTTCGACATGATGGGCAACGCTGGGGGCCAGGTTTCGGCAACAGACTGAAGAGTTGAGCGGGACTCGACCCTGGCATTGGGTATCCAGTTCGACAGTCGAGCCTGGTACTGTGTCATGGCCTCACTCGTCCTCCTGAGAATCGCATAGATGAGTAGCAGGTAGCCGAACTCGCCGAGATGTGGCGGTAATCGCTTCTCCATGTATAGGGTTTCGATTGATTCGGGCATTGGAGCTGAGGTGAATGGTATCAGCATACTTGGCGCTATAGTGACTTGGATGACCCTGACCAGGTTTGTTCTTACTATTGATCTCCTCCAAGCTCGGGGATTCCCAGACGTCTTCAGTGCATGGCAAAGGCGACGAGATATCCGCAAGGCGTACGAGGGGCTGACAGTTGAATTCGAAGACGAAAATGCAGTCTAGAAGCTACGCATCCGTCAGCAGCATTGATAAATCATCACCCTCTATCACTTCAACTACTAACCCACGTCATCATTCCTGTGCGAATCTTGGCTTGGAAGTCTGACCAGCGTTCTACCAGAAGTTCCGATGGACAAGTGTCAGGTTTGAAGTCGGACTCTTGCATGGATAAAAGGTGCAGAGCCTTGCACTGCTCCACGATGTGATATCGATCAGCCATGGCGCGGTGTATCAGGTTTTTCCTGCCGCTTTGGACCATCCAGATGAGATTGAGAATGCTAGCTTGAAGAGTTGGCAGGCCAAAGCGAACAGAGGTAGACGTCTGTCCTGATGGTCTCCAAAGAAGCCCATGATCATCTTGAGGGGGCGAGAAGATGCAGTATACCATGTGTGCATTAACCATTTCGAACATTGCGTCACGCCACTCAAGACTCTGAGCCTCTGGGCAGTACCAGGCACCGGCAGCTGAGACGGCGAGAAGTAGAACCCAGTCATCTGTCTGCTGTAGTGGGCGTCTGGGATTTCGAGCAAACCTGCTCTTCTGAACAAATGGGTAGGAGGGGTGAAAGTTCTCAAAGTAAAGCTTGACAAAACGCCGAATGTGAGGCAACGGCGGTATTGCCGTTTGCGCAAGGTCGAGAGCTTTCATATGGGAGTTTGATTGCACCTGCAGTACTAAGCTGTCGTAGACAGATTCAAGAACCAGATCTTCCCCAATTGTTGGCATACGTTCAGTCTCGAAGCTTGTGGAGAGAGGGGTGGCTGCGTGGTTGGAGTCGCCTGTACCTCTATCAGAAGGAGACACACCTGTTGCTGGGTGTGCCTCGGCCAAGCAGCCCCTGAATGGGGCCCTCGCGGCTGCGCCATCAACATAAAATCTTCCCTCGGTTGCCCTCGAATCTCTTGAAGACGTCGAACTTTTGGCAGACACTGAGCGGGGTTCGCCAGACACGAGTTCCCCGCCTTGTTGCTCGGGTAGGATCCAAGGGCCGTGTTCGACAAGAGGTCTCTGTATTTGACTAGAGTACTCCTGCGGTGAAGTGTCTGGAGAAACAGCGGCTTGGGATAGACCTAGGGCAAATTCGAAGTTACCTAATGCCATGCCGTTACTGGATGTTGCGATAAGCTGACTATCCCACTCCGGCACCTCTTGATACTGAGGCGATAGCCAGTTCAGTGCAGACATGCCCAGCACAGGTTCGGGAAATCCTGGGCCTAGGGTAAAGTTGCTGGCGTCGAATGAACGAAAGGCCGCGCCAGTTGGCTCCTGTAGAAAGCTCGCGTTACTCGCCAGGTTGATAGTCGGTGTCCAGATGACTTGGTCAGATGTCGGAGGCACACTCGGGCTCGTGGCCGAGTTCTCAGCATCATGTTCGCTGCCGGGTCTGGGTACTCTCAGCCGCGGTGCTGGATTTCCTTGGTCGATGGTGTCGGGGTTTGGGGCATCACGGTGGTCTGCAGAAGCTTTGCGCTTTCGCTGCACGGGATAGGTGCACTCGAGGTTTTTCGCGTGACATCGCCTGCAGGGTGATCCTTTAGAGCACCGGACCCGGCCGGTAGCACACTCACGACAAGCTCTGGCAGAGACGCCAGCCAGGTCGGAAGCGCTCTGCTCGTGGGATGAGATGTGGCGTTGGAGAACGTCCAGACGCGAGAAGGACTTGCTGCACTGAAGACACCGGTATGGCTTCTCACGGGTGTGGCTGCGAGTATGACGCGCCAAGTGTTCCTGGCGCGCAAAGGTGCAATTGCATATGTCGCACTTGATGGTTGGGCTGGAATCGGTCTGGGCTTCGGCCATTGCGTTACACGGCCGAGATGCACGTCGACCTACGAGGTTGCATAGCAATCAGAAGATAGGAGGCATGGGATCGCGTTGATCGGTGGTGGAGAGGTAGGCGGACAACCTCGCCATGGGAGAAACGTATGTTTGTGATGAGGCTGGGTTGTTGCTTGTTGAGATGGAGTCGGTTAGAATGGCCGAGGGGGAAAGCAACCCGGCAGTTGTTGGCGGTGTCGCACTTTCCCCAGCGCGGGGAACATGCAGCCAATCCGGGGAAACTAAAGACAAAACACCGCCCCTACCTTGGGGAATAATATTTTTAATAATTAAGTAGTATTAATAAATTGTTTCCTTATCTAGGCATCAAGAAATAACAGAGTCATCATCAAGCCAACACTGTTTTCTTTCTTCACAATGGGCAATCGTCACTACATAGCATAGCAACAGTACCTAGACAGGTGCGGGGCCCCCGCCGGAGCCCCAGCCGTCAACCTCCGGTGGAGAGAGGCCGCTCCGGCGGGGGACCATACGACCGGCCTCGACATGGAGCTCAGCTGAGCCGGGTAAATAGGCCAAATGAAGATGGCATGACACCAACCTATTCCATCTTGCTCCCATCCCCGCAATGCTCAACCAGTGCAGAACTGGGGTTGTGGGGTGATCGATCCGACTGGATGGTCAGTGATCCCTGCCCAGAGGAGAGTGAACCCTCAGAACCAATCCCACGAGATGCTTCACCCCATGGCATTCATACCCAAAGCCGCTTAAATACAATCCCTTCTCCCTTCATGTGGATTGTTTCCATCACCACCATCCCCACATTTCGCAAACACATTAACCACCAACTGTCTGTCGTATACGCTTCACCATGACTGCCAACGACGACAAGGTAACCAGGGTTAGCCAAGATGATCACCCTCACGACTACCACGGCACCAAGGACCTTGCCATCGCCAAGCAGGCAGCCGAGGAAGAGCACAGGCTCACCTTTGTCGAAGCTATCCGGCGATACCCCCTGGCCGTCATGTGGTCTGTCCTGCTATCGACCTCCATCATCATGGAAGGCTACGACATCGTCCTGATCTCCTCCTTCTTCGCCCAGCCCTCCTTCAGAAGGCACTACGGAGAGTACATCCCCGAGTCCGACACGTACCAGATCACGGCTTCATGGCAAAACGGCCTCAGCAATGCCGTTAGCGTGGGGACCATCATCGGCGCGTTTGCCAACGGTTTCTTCACTCACAAGTTTGGCTACCGCAAGGTCCTCCTCGCCTCGCTCGTCGCCATCTGCGGCTGCATCTTCATCTCCTTCTTCTCCCCCAACCTCCCCGTTCTGCTTGTCGGACAGTTCCTTTGCGGCATTCCTTGGGGAGTCTTCGCCACCATGGCCCCGGCCTACGCATCAGAGGTCTGCCCAATGGTTCTCCGTGGCTACCTCACTGTTTATGTGAACCTCTGCTGGGCCCTTGGACAGCTCGTCTCCGCCGGCGTGCAAGCTGGATTCTCCGACAGGGAAGGCCAATGGTCTTACCGCGTTCCCTTCGCCATCCAGTGGGTTTGGCCGGTTCCCCTTTTCGTCGTCCTCTGGTTTGCCCCTGAATCTCCCTGGTACTTTATCCGCACCGGAAACTATGAAGAGGCCGAGAAGTCTGTCACTCGCCTTGGCTCTGCCTCCAAAGGTGTCAACGCAAAGCAAACCGTCGCCATGATGATCCACACCAACGAGATTGAGAAGTCTATCGACCAAGGAACCTCGTACCTCGATTGCTTCCGTGGGGTTGATCTCCGCCGAACCGAGATCGCCTGCATAGCTTTCGCTGCTCAGCCCTTCTGCGGCTCAGCCATGGGCGGCACTCCTACATATTTCTTCGTCCAAGCCGGCCTCCCCGAGTCAATTTCATTCCGCATGTCGGTAGGTGGTCTTGGAATTGCTTCTGTCGGCACCATTGTCTCCTGGTGGCTGCTTCATCCCTTTGGCCGCCGGACCCTGTACCTCTGGGGGCTCGGTCTCCTAACTGCCATCCTGCTGGCTGTCGGCTTCATCAGTGTCGGGGCTGGTAACTCGGAAGGGGGCAACTACGCTCAGGCCAGCATGATGCTTCTGTGGCTCGGCGTTTACTATTTAACCGTCGGCCCTGTCTGCTACGCCATCATCTCCGAAGTTTCCTCGACCCGTCTCCGGAATAAGAGCATCTGCCTCAGCCGCATTACTTACTATGTCGCTCAGATCATTTGCAACGTCATCAACCCATACATGCTGAATCCCACTGCCGGTGACTGGCGCGGCAAAACGGGCTTCTTCTGGGCTGGGTGCGCCTTTGTTTTCTTTGTATGGACCTTTTTCCGTCTTCCTGAGACCAAGGATAAGACATTCGAAGAACTTGATATTCTGTTTGCCCATGGGGTCAAGGCTCGTGAATTCGCCGACTACAGTGTCGACGCCTACGCTGAGGGCGGTGATGTTTTGACCAAGGAGGGCTGAGCATGCGTCTGCTGCGGAAATATGTGGTTCGCAGGCGAACGGCTACCGATCATTCATCATTATCGGCTCTATAATTCATCTCGACAGGATTTACCATTTTGACACTTCTTCCTTCTCTCATTTAGTGGTTCAAGACAGCTTCAAATCTAATCTAGATCATTATAGTAGTGATTGTGCTTGCTCAGCTTCAACACGATTCGACAAAGCCCAGCTTCGACGCCCATTATTTCACTTCAACGACCTTTAGGTTGATTCTCTCTGGAGCCTTCTTGTATAGATGGCCACTTTTCTTCATCTTAGATTTTCCACCTTTGATCCCTACCAGACAACAGTGGCCGTTTCCGATTGAAGCGCTACTCAGTGGGCTAGAGCAACCGCAGGAAAGTACGAGCATTGACGATTCTATACGAGGGTTATAGCTTGTAGCAGAGAAGAAGCTGTGTTGTAGAAAATGTATCTGAGACGTCAACGAAGCCAAGGAACTGCATGTACGCTGCGTATAACCTCGGTTTCACCCAGGGTTCTCTGGGTTAAGTGACGGAGGTCGTAGGATAAGTAGAAGAATAAAGTATACCTACACAATGCATACATCCCCGTCGTCTGGTGGCTGACGGGAGAAAAACCGAGGTGGGCAATGGCTAAACTTATTACTCTTCCCTGTTGAAAGAGACAGAATAACAAGAGATCAAAGATAAGAGAGGGCAAGAGTAAGTATCTCCATGCTTGGGCTTTGCAGGACGCACTACTATAGTGAGAAAGAATCCCCCGATCCCATACGCGCCTCAGTAGTAACTGATTCTTAATTCCAGGAGTCGGATCCGTATAGAAGCCCGACAGTGTCTAGGCAGCCGTAAGAAACCCCCCACGCCAACAGTGATACTCAAGACGGGGCTGCCGTAACACTTTATATGAGGGAAGAAGAACCCCTGCCGTCTGATCCCGAGCAACGCGAGAGAAACCGAGAAGACCGAGCAAGCTTTGACGTTCCCACAGAACCTTGACAAATCAGATCGGCTAAACCATCAGCCCACCCACCCTCGTCTTCTTGGCGTTTCGTCTCGCCTTGACGATCCGAGATTTGAGGTGACGCGGATTGTGATGCTTGTTTTCCCTTGGCGAGGACACCTGAAGGCTGTTATGTGTCATTTAAAGTTGTTCGAGATGGACAACAGCAGGCTTTCTACTGGCAAGTCTACTGACAAGTCTCCTTCTTATGTCTCAACCATGCCAAACACGACACACCCTTCACTCGTCTAAAAGCCAAGACATGGTCCATGGATCTGATTTGCGCTCGTATATCAATAATCCTTGGCTCACCATCATTAATCCCTACCTCGCCTTACTGCGCCTCATCTCGCTACCCACAACCTTACTTGACCCATGCCATCCTTCCTCATCATCACCCCACAAGGTTGCTCTTGGCGAGCTTTTAAGCCCGCTATCTCCTGGGACACGTCTTTTTTAAAGCTGAACCTCCCCAGAGGGTTAATCCTCGAGCTTACCGTCGTCATCGATCCCTTCTGCAGACACGGCTCGTCATGGCCACAAACACCACTTTACCGCCCGGCTACGAGCCCCCGAGCTACGCGACATGCGACAAAGTGTCCGATCGCTGCCCTGTAGAGGCCTCCCTCTACGGCGACTACTTTAGCCTCGGAGGCTGCATCTTCTTCGTCGTCGCACATGGAATCGCCCTCGTCTTTCAGCTCTGGTTTGGAATCAAGGGACGCACCTGGTCGTATACCATCTGGCTCGCCATCGGTACACTCTTTGAGCTCATAGGCTACGCCGGTCGCGCCGTCATGGCCAATAACCCCTGGGTTTACAACGCCTTCGTCATTCAGCTGGTCTTGCTTATCCTCGGTCCCACCCTCGTGGCGGCCGCCATATCGGTTACGTTTAAGCACCTCGTTCTCTGGTACGGACGAGAACACAGCTTCATCAAGCCAGTCCTATACCCTTGGGTTTTCGTCGGCAGCGATCTCTTCTCCATCGTCATCCAGGCTGCCGGCGGCGGCGTGTCCTCGGTTGCGACTGGAGGAGAAGAGGTGAACCAGAAGCTGCTTGATGCGGGCTCGGCCATGCTCATCGCCGGTGTGGTCTTCCAGATGGCCAACATGATCTTTTGCGGTGGCCTTATGCTCCTGTACATCTGGAGAAGACACCGCGCTCTCAAGAATGGTTCTGCGAGACTGCAATCATCCACCGGTGAACTTGGATCTACCGAGGACTCGACTGGCGCCGTTCACACGAGGGCAAGCGACAAGAAGACGCAGACTTTCGTCTATGTCATATCTGTGGCGTATATTGCTATTATTATCCGTTGCATCTATCGGTATGTCTTTCCTTGTGCCTTCATATTCACAATTGACTGATAGGGCAACAGTATCCCCGAAATGGAGATGGGCTGGGGAAGCGACCTCATGCAGAACGAAACGACCTTCATGATCCTCGACGGCGCCATGATTCTCGCCTCGGTGTGGCTCCTCACCATCTTCCACCCACACTTCTTCTTCCCCTTCTTGAGCAAAAAGTCCAAAAAGGACATGCCTGTAGACAAGCCTCAAGAGGGTGTGGGAACACCGGAAGAGCATGAGATGGGGGCCGTACTCAACACAGAGCAGGATTCGAAGAAATGAGCACGCCATTCATATTTTTTGTTGGTACCAATGATGTCTCCATGAGGAGTTATCGTCCACAAATTTTGAGCAAAAAGAGAGGATGTGATTCCTCCTGAATCGTGATTCCGCCCGGGCTCGAACCGGGGACCTTCTCGGTGTTAACGAGATGCCATGACCAGCTAGACCACGGAACCGAGGCTGTTGTTGGATTCATCCATACTTTGTATCAGAATCACTGAAACTCACGATGGAGATTTCTTGGACATACTGATTGGTTATTTTCTCCTACTTCATATTCAAAGGATAGACTAGGACACCCCAGGGAGAGAAACGGAGTTGTCAACGCAACACAACGACTTTGGGTTCGATAAAAGGATGATATCGCATTGCAGTAGTGTAGCTATAGTGATTTATACGCAACTGAGGGAAACTCAAATGGATAGAAATGCAGGAAAGTGATAAATAACAAGATACTGACTCAATCTGGTCTTTTGTCAAGTTCAGTAGTTTCCAACATCAAAAAATATCAATTTGATGAAAACAAACAAGTTCAGACATAACTCAAGCCATGACTCTAGTGTCGACGCCATGCATCTCAGATGGGAACCGGCAGTCTCGGTTGATGCAATTAGGATGGCGGCAAGAGTGTCCATTGAGGCAATTCTCGTCATCGCATCCCAGCCCGTTGCGGCACGGGTTTGCTCGAAGAACGAAACGGAGAGCATCCTTTTGCTCGTCGGTGAGCTCCTTCTTGTGGGTATGGCGGCACAGGTCTCCCGAGGTGCAGTTGTCAAGGAGGTAGAAGTTGTTGCAGAGCCTTTTGTTTCTGACTGACTGGATGGCCTTCTGGGAGCAGTTGAGGGGTGAATCAACTCGCTCGCCGTCCTGGTTCCGCAGGATGCGCGAGAGACCCAAAGCCGAATCAGGTCGGGTCTGTTTGAGAGCGCTCTTCAGACCGCCTTCAGGGGTGGTTGGTCTGGAGGTGGCGCGGGACCTGCTCGGGGCCCTAGAAGGGGCTCGGGAGAAGGACACTCTGCGCATCTTGCGGCTTTGAAAGACTCTGTCGAAGGAGCAGACCTCAAACTGCTCGGCAATCTCAGCCAGCTCACGGGCAAAGCTGGGTCCTTCAATGAGGGAGATCCTCTCGCGAGAGGACTTGTCACCGGCGTACTTGCCAAGGAGGCGAGCATATCCATTATCGGCGGATGCCCCCAGGACAACCCGTCGACAATGAATATTGTCAAAATGGTGTTGAAAGACAGCTATAGAACAGTTGGTAAACCGACTTCACTCACGCAGGGAATGGGACCTACTCTTGATCTTGTAGTCGGCACATTCCTTGCCGTTACCAGCGTCGAGGTAGTCAAACAGCGGATCAACCATGTTGAAACCGCTGACAAACTCGTACCAGTCGGAGAGGTTCTCAAGCACATCGTTATGCTTGTAAGTGCCACCCAGACCCTTCATGTTGGCGTAGATGTGAGTGACAATGTTCAGGCGAGGCCACTGACCCTCGATGGCGCTCTTGAGAGCCTGCGCAGCCTTTTTGCCCCCGGCTCTGCCCTGTCCAACGAAGTCGTCTAGAAACTGGACTTGGGATTAGCTGAGCGTTCCTGTTGGCGAGATAGGTCACCTACTGGCATGCAGTCTCCGTCAATGATGACGAGAATGTAGCTGTGCGCATCCTGCAAGGGTTAGTCTCAAACAACAGGCTCGTCGAACAAGATTCAACGCACTTGCTTCTGAGTAAGCTCCCGCTTCTCCTTCTGGGCCTGAGTGATGGCAGACTGCTTTTCGGCAAGCTGGCGAGTCTGAGTTTCAATGTGGCTGAACAATTTCTAGGTAGAATGAGCAAGTCAGTGTCGGTGTGAAGAAAAGGAAGATGACGCCTTACCTCGACGAGTTCAACCTTGGGGTCTTCCTGGGATTTGATAGCCTCCCACTGGTCTTTGAGCCCATTCAGGGCTACTGTCTTGGGAGCCATTGCTGTAACTGCCGCTTCGGGTGGGACTTGAAGAGATTAAAGAATGAATTGTCTTGTCAAACCAAGGAACGAGCAGCGTATAAATACCCAGTATGAGCTAATAAAGCTAGCAACACGAGGTCATAACCGAGCGCTTGTTAAGCGCCAGATCATGTCTTACTCTTGTCATCTCCTTTTCCTCAGCTCGGGTACCAAGATGCAGTTGGCGGGGGAGGGTATAGAGAGACTGATTGGCGACCACAACCGAACCGTCTGGGCAGAAAAGCAGGCTGGGCAAGCCACAAACTTCGATTTCTTACCATTGTCAGAAAAGGGTAATCCGAGCCGAGTCACGGTCGACCCATTGGGAAAGTCAACATGTGCCAGCGGCTGTAGACCAGGCTGCCAAGCACAGCTGAAAAAGCACGAGCTGAGGTGAGCGCAGCCTGCTTCCAAGAGAGGTCCAGCGTCAATTAACCGCTAGGAGGCTCAAACATGGCCAGCCACGGCGCTACAGGGAGTAAACATGATTGCTTCCAAGCAAGGCAATTGAAACAGTGTTGGCCGCCCAAAGAGGGCTGGCCGCAACCAGGCTCTGGACAATGGCCGAAAAGTGCATCGAGTGTACTTTTAATAGAATCAATGGTTCATTTGACAAATTGAAACCCCCAAATATCCTATCGCAGCGCTAGTTGCTCAGTTATTATCAGGCTCGTGAAACACATACGCGCGGCACTCGACGCTCTCTCGATCAGGATAGCCCACAGTAGAAGGGTCCACAAAAGCTGAATGAGGGTTCCGACACGCAACTCCCTCCTTCGAATCAAAACTCTTAAACAGGGTGACAATGTCGGGTGTCTGGCCAAATCGATAGTAGAACTTGTGCCCTGGGCTTGACGTCACGTTAAACGTCGACCCCTCTCGGTTAGGAAAGACCACCTTTGTGTGAACAAGGTCCTCTTGAGGGATGGAGCGGGCATCAGCTACCGCAAAGGGATCTTTGTAGATGGGCTTTAGAGGTCGCCAGGCGTGAATGACTTGGAAGCGCCCCTTCATCAGCTGATCGGTTTTGGGACCTAGATCGAAGCGCGCGCCCTCGACGGCCTCTTCGGGGGTCAGGTCAACGTGGACCAGTGAGACGGGGCCCTGAGCCGCTTTTCCTGGTACGGAAGAAGGTTTACGGACAATCGGGTTGAAGACGTGGATGTAGCTTGCTCCGGTTCTTTTGAAGCAGTGTTAGTGTGACCTCACATGTATTGAAGGACCAACCAACACTTACGCCTCTTTCAATACCTGCTCTATTTCGGGGAGGTACTCGTTGTTGATCGCTTCTGGGTTTGAAAAGTCTGCCACCTTTGTCTTGTGATAGAAGAAAGAGAAGCCATGCTCGTCGAGGCTGTACTCGTGCTCCTCACCCGCCACGTCGTGAACCGTGACGGGCACCGCCTCTGCCCATCGACTGTAGTCATGTTTCTCGGGCATGAATGGATAGATGGTCGGTGGCTTCTGGCCATTTGGGAGAGGCTTGAAGTAGTTGAGTGTTGTCTGCACGTGGTTCTTGTGCGCCGCAGCTGGGGGGACGGGGAAAGAGGTTGCCATTCTTGCTACGGCAGAGTGAAAACCACGGCGGGATATAAGGGCTACTCGGGACAGCATCTTGCAGATGATTGTGAGGCTCTGGAAATATTTTAGTATAGGATGGTAAAAAAGAAAATCCAGATGAGAACAAGTCTTCTCTTTTATACTCCAGGACGTGGCATCACTGGTGTATACATGGGGAGTCGGGTCCCCACACCCAACCGATCCATCTTACCGCAACCCGGTATATGCAGCCTCAAAACGAATTGCCCTGCTTACGAAACATCTCCGTCATCTCCATCGGGCATTTATGAGCGGCCCGGTCCTCAGGGGCATATGGGCCAAGTGCCGACATCAGCCAGGGCAACAGCAACTGCTTACCCACTTGATCAAGCGAAAGCGAGTGCCCCAGCATCTTCAAACAGAGATCCCTACCAGCCCTGGCCGTAGCTAGGCGAGCTTCCATTTTAGCCTCGTTCACTCAGACGTTCTTCCGCTGACTGATCGGCCTCGGGACCCCACAGGACGCCGAGCAGCACTACGATTCAAGGATATAGTGGTGTATGCCCACATATCCCGTTCTCTCATGACTCGGCTTTTCGCCGCATACATGATTCTTTCAGATGGGTTATTTCGATGCACCAAACTGGCTGTGGGGAAAAAAGCTCTCGTACCTTATTCACCGTCGTGCCTCACAGGATGTCAACTCAACTACTTTGTGCTACATTTCAGCATCACCTTCTGCCTTACTGCTTTGACAAGCTCTCCATGTTTTATCCAGTCTGACATAAGACGGCTCTCTAAATATGCTACACAAAGATGGAAGTGGTCTCTAACTCCTGCATGCTACGGCATGGAGTTCGCATCTGGTGACTCTGCAACGTCTTTATTTTTCGCTCTATAGCTTGAAATCCCGGCACAGACTTAAGAATGGGCCTACCCCCCATCTGCATGTGGTTCATCAGCTAAGCATCTGATAAGCTGCGCGTCAACCCGGAGCAATCTCTGACCCAATAAGGCCATTACTGCTACAGTTATCGCTCAATCACAGACCTATACATTTATGGAACCAAGGGCATCGAGTCCTAGCGCTTAATGGTGAATGGTCCTACATGTTATGTACTAGACACGACGGCACAACCCGAGCAGAAAGGTGCTGCATGGGGCCTTGTCGTGATGCTAAGGCCAGTTGAGACGCAAAGTAGTTTCTCGTCGTCTTGTTACTATCTGTCGTACGCGGTTATCCCATCAAGGGCCGGGCTTCAGTTATAACAAAGAACACAATCGTCGTCTTGTTACATCACAGAATCAGGTCCATAAAGGCAGGGACTATCACTGCAGTTGAGCTACGATTCGCTCCTTCACGAGCAAGCTGCTTTCACAGTCATGATTCACACGATCCTGACTCTAATTCACAACAGCCTTCAAACGGTGAATCTTACAGACTAATTGAGTAGCTATTGGCGAGGCCCGTAGTGGTTCAGACACAATGCTCTAACCGCAAACCAAGTATAATAGTGTCCTCTCTCCCCCAAATACCAAACACTCGCCCATACTCACAAGATCACTACTGATATCTCTCCCCGAGGAAAATACTGCCAAGATGTGCTATACTCTTTTCTATATTTTAGAATGCACTGAATGTGGACACCGCCAGAGTCTCGGCAGGTCTGGCCGTCTGAGATGCCATGATGCCGAGCAGAAGCACTGCAGTCACCGCAACTTGGAGCACCTAGATCAACATATTTGTGGCTCATGTCTGCTAGAGAAGGAGGAGAAAGATAAAGAAGAGGCAAATAAAGGAGAGGAAGAGAAGAAGGGCCATGAAAAGGAAGCCGAGAACGGCGCTCAGAGGCGACATCAATACAGGGCAACCAAGAGCTCTAGTTACGGGTAAACTTGAATCCATCATTCAGTCTCTCTGGCTCCACTGTTCACCACATACACCGCTCTTTCGCCCACAGGTTACTTCAGGCGCTTCGGACTGAAATGCTTCTGGGTTCGATATTTCATAGCGGTGTTTGTTAGCTGTCAGTTCTCGCCATATAGCACAATAATTTAGCAGAACCTTTTATTTTACCTCTTTAAGAAGCTAGTTTCAGTTGTCCGAATCGTATTGCGAGATATTCTTGCGCTGCGCTTTTGGTGACGCCCTGTTTTGCCTTTAAATGTACCCCAGTGGGAAGAAATATTAAACAGGCCCATGTTATTTTACTTAGAGACGGTTATTAGGCTATAGAACGGAACCTCGGCCTACTTTCGCTGCAGTGGGTGTCAAGACGCCAGAAATATCAATGATGCAGTGTTGCCGATTGGTCACATCGACTCAATCTATCAGGTTGCAGCTATCCACGATGAAGCGTTCGAGGCTTTGCATATAGAGCTCAACTGCATTAGCTCAACGTTGACATGGGGCTTCTTCGTGATGCAGAGACTAATCTACATGTAAACTAGCATTGTGAGAGCCTGCCTATGCCGTACTAAGACCTATAGCTCTGTGAGAGAATCAGAGACATCAATGTGCTGGCTTTCAACCTATGTGAGTCGCGTAGCTTGCTTGCACAGTGATGATGGACGCCTTTCCGACACCATTTCACAACAAGTCTGGGTTTGACAGATAAGCTAAATATTCAGCAGCAAACTTGGCACTTGCTCAGTCACAGCGCTTTCGTCTCAAACAAGTATAATAGCTCACTCTTCCCCAGTTGCTCACCCCCGTCTTCAACTACTCAACACCTACGCGCACATCCCCGCAAGACCAGTACAAACATATCTTCTCGAGAAGAATACTGCCGAGATGTGCATCACTGTTCAGAACGTCGTAGAATGCACCCGGTGCGGATATCGCCAGCTTCTCGGCGGCACACGCCGCGAAATATGCGACGCCGCCCTTGAGGGGAAGAACTGCTGCACGCACGGCCGCAGGGAACACCGAGAGAAACACGTCTGTGGGTCGTGTCTGGGAGAGGAAAAGGAGAAGAAGGAGAAGGAAAAGAAGGAGGCGGAGAGGAAGAAAAAGGAGGAGGAAGAGGCGAAGAAGAAGGAGGAGGATGAGGAGGAAAAGAAGAAGCGGAAGGGAACGAGGGAGAGGACCAAGACGGAGTACTATGGCTGGGTTGGGGAATAAAAAGGAAAGAGGAAGATGACTTTCAAAGGCATCATTGATTAAAGGCAGCTAAGAGGTCTAATTTTAAAACACGGTGGTTAATCAAAGCCTTCTTGGATACTGAAAAATGGATGACCGTCCCATGACTTAGCTAGTAAGAGTGAAAGAATGGTGCTTGGACCCCTATATCCAAGTGGTATGTCGGCAGTATTTGATGTGACAGCCTACCGAGTTGCCCGACCTGCCCTAACCCATAACTGAGAGCCAGTGTACTTTGTTGTTGTTGTCTTTGATAACGCCTCCAAGAGGATTCAGCCAGTGTACTTGAGGCCAAGAGAACACGCCAGAAGTTTGCCTTTAACTGGACCAGTTAGAGTCATGATTGGTGGTCATGGAGTGTTGAAAGAAACAATCAGTTCGGACTATGGACCAATCAAGACTCGCAAACCAGTCACACTGGAACTAGCAAATCAACGATGGCTCAACCTCGATGCAACATCAATCTGTAAGTGCAGGGGCCATCGTGGGTCCGGCCCCCAGCGATCAATTGCCAGTTTCACAAATCCAACCCAATGTCCGTTCCCCGTGTCCGTGTCCGTGTCCGTCCTACGCCTCAAGCCCGTCATCCGAAAACACGACATTTTTCGTCCTTCTTCCACATCATCACATGCAACCAGTTTTTTGCCTCGCTTAAGATAACAAATCATGGGGACTCCTGCAGTTTACTCGTCTCTCGAAAAAGAGGACCGGCCCGAGGATGGTCGCCAAGACGCCAGCAACCACCGTCCTGCACCTGCGGTCGAGAACGACGCCACAAAGGGCCTGTACAAGCTCGACAACTACTTGAAGGCCTACATCATCATCTTGGGCGTGTACCTCTCCGCGGCTCTGTTCTCCGTGGCGTGGTCCTACACGGGTGCCCTGCTCGACAATGACGCCTCCAAGAGACGCGTGTTCCGCACAGGCGAGAAGCTCCCCGTCGACCAGCTCTACTCTGGTTTGGCCCTCTCGGCACTCTTGGCCCCTGCTGGTGTGGTTGTCCAATGGGTTGTGCACGACTTTCGTCGACTTCATCTTTTTGCGTTGACGACGCAGATGCCTGTTAGGATCAGAGACTTGGACGAGATTGGTGACAACTTTAGTGTCTGGACGTTGAGGACCGTGGCGAGATACTCTTGGTGGTATGGCTTGATGCAGACCATCTTGATCTTGACGCGGACCCTCCTTGTACCCGTCGGTACCCTCAGCCTTACAACTGGGCCGTACACCCATTACGAAGAGGGCACCGGCGTCATCGGTCTCCCCCTGACACCAGCTGACGCGGCCATGAACAACATCACCTCCCTTTCAACCGCCATGGGTACAAGCAACGGCACCGAGTTTCGACCTTCGCTTGCCGACAATGACACCTTCCTCACTCAGGCAGTTTACACCTTCGTCGGTAACCTCGTCAGCCAGAGCGCCCTCGTCAATGTCGACTCGGGGATGCTCGGCCCAGTCCCGACCCACAACTTGACCTTCCAAGCCAACACTACATATGACGGACTCGTGTACTTTAACTGGGACGCTCACTGCGAGGCCGCTACCGAGGTGACGTACAAGTCCCACCAGAGCGGGAGCAACACCACCTACAACTTTACCCTTCCAGATGGAAGTGTTGAGAGCATCGAGCTTCGAGGAAAGTCTCATGGCTCTCAAAGGCTGAGACTGTGGAACAACGCCTCGTCCGAGAGCACCAACAAGATCCCGACTGGCGGCTCTACATACTTCCTCTCGGCCACTCGAACAATCCCAACCATCAACGCCACTGCGCTGAGGGCCAAGGGCTCCGACAACAGCCTCGTTCAGACTGACGACGGAGACTGGATATCCCGAACCAAATGCACGCCTTCGTTGAAGTGGACGATTGGATCGTGCCATTTCAACGGCACCATCATGACAGACTGCAGGCCATCGTCGGGATCCAATACCTCAGCACTCGACACTGAGGCACTAGATGCCCTGGTGGTGTACATGACAGCTATCCCGTGGTTCATCTTCAAGAACCAACTCGCCATCGTCGACGACACGCTAGACGCCCTCTACTCTATCCCAACCTCGGAAGATCTGGGCCACTTCTTTGGCAACATGGCACACGCAATCGTCTCCATCAGCACCGCCGGCTACTTTGGCACCTCAGAGGTCCCTACCCTCTCTCGCGTCATAGAGCAAGTCTACATCGTCCGCTGCAGCATCCTCATAGCCGTGACAGTCATGCTCGGCCTCTCCGTCGCAGTCTCGGTTCTCGACATCATCCGCAACCAGACGCGCGGCCTACCTTACCTGCCCGCCGACTTCTTGGCGATCGCACACGCCGTGCGTGGACCGTGGTGGGACTACGAGCTGGGAGGATACAAGCCATGGGGCATCACAAAGTCACGGGATCCCAATTCTACTGTTATGTTTGGCATTGATAACTCAGATCCGAGGTACATAAGACTGGCACCGTCCGTCGTGCCTATCCATCGATAAAATCCACCCTTCGATAGATCCATTTTCACTTGATCACTCCCTTCCTTGATGAACTGTACCTCGATCAATGCCAAACCTCCTTTGTCCGCGGACTGGACCATGTTCGTTCAGAACCAATCACTTAGTTCTTGTCGGGGGTCTTGTCGGGGATCCACTGCTCGGTGCAGATGACCTTGTCGTTCTCGTCCTTCATGTAGGGGAGATCCTTGCCGGCGTGCTTGACGACGCGGTAGGTGTTGGGCTGCCAGATGGCGCGGCAGACGGGCGAGACCTTGACGACGACGGACAGGAAACCCCACTCGTCGCGGACCATGTCAGAAGCGAAGTTCTGGTCGATCATGGTGTCGAAGCCGCGGCCGCCGACGGCCTGTCTGCCGATGTACTCGACGTTCTCGACCTCCTGGCGGGTGTAGTGCCAGCCGACCAGGCGGGCGAGGTTGAGGCGGATCATCCACTGAGTACTGATGTCTTGGTTAGTCGGGTTCATCTGCAAATGAAGACCAAGGGAAACTTACATGGCGTCGCGGCAACCAAGGAGGCGGCCCTTGTGGAGGCGAAAGGTGAACTGGGTCAGAGTCTTGCGGTGGATGGCAGGGAATTCGCCAACCAGACCCTGAAGGACGTTGATGACATCAAGGCTGGTGACGTGCTCAGCGACAGGCTTGTTGGCGTTGACGAGAGGAAACTGGAAGCGAGCAAGGGGCTCGACAAAGTGGCGGCCCTCAACGACGTAGCGAACGTGAAGCTCGCCGTCAAAGTCGTCGCCAACATTCTTCATCCAGATGGCAAGACCCTTGATGTCAGCGACATTTCCCTCAAAGTCACGGAAACGAATCTTGTCGTCAAACTCGACGAGAACGTGGGAGCGGCTGCGGCGCTCGCCGGGGAGCAGGAAGAACTCGAGGCTGAAACGGTTGATGGTGCCTCGAAGAGCGATGTTCATGATGGGGTTGCGAGCGCGGCGAATGTCGCCCATGCTGAAGGTCTCAGCCTTGGCGAGCTCCGAATCGACGGGGGGAGCAGGAGCGGGAGGCGACTCCATCATGGGAGGAGGGGTCTCGATCTTGGGAGGGGTCTCCATGTTGTCCGGGGTGGTGAAGAGTCGGAGCTTGGAGGGTTTCTTCGGGGTCGAAGGTCGAGGTGACTTGTGGAACATCGTGAAGGTTTCTCGGGCGGTCGGAAATGTTCTTGTAGTGTCGCTTCCGCTGGCGTTTTCGTTTGCTTCGTTGATCGGTTTGTTTCGAAGGTGTCGAGAAGACAAACTGTTCGTTCAACGGATTTCATCTTGGCGTTTGGTCTCTTATGTATAAGTACGATGTACAGAAAAGGAAAATAGACTTGATTGAATGGTCATTCTCTATTGTTGACAATTCTCTTTTCGCAGAAAGCAGAAGGAGAGTTGTTGGGCACAATGGTAAACAAGCCCGTTCTGGCACTGCCGGCAACTGTCAACCCGGATCTGGGCATTTGGGGGAATATGCGCAAACGAGACGACGTGAAATTTCCGAATTTGGCCCTTTCCGTCTCTTCAATTGAGAAATGGCCTTGTTTAGACGAAAAGCGTCTGTTCCATGAAGGGATGCTGGGGCGAGGTGAGCCTGGGCCAGGCAGGCCGCAGGTACAAGATCTGGGACTTTATCCCTGTTTTTGGCCCCCGACGGAACCTTGATACGCGGGGGAATCTGACCTGCATTGTTGTTGGTTTCAATGACGTCTCCAAGAGGAATCTGACCTGCATGAACACGCATCCCGAGAGACCTTTGTCTTTGACGGCGTCAACGCTTGGATTATTGTGAGGCTGGTCTGGCTCCCTAACTGGAGTCAAGAATATGGACCATGAGGTATCCGAACTGAGGTAGGAGAGATTCTAAGGTTATATTTCCAAGAACATGAGTGACTATCTATCATCTCGGTTATCCCACCAAGGGTCGGGTTTCAATAATAACAAAGAACATAATATCAACACTTCAGAGCATCATATTCCAATGCTAACACCGTGGAACATGAGTGACGACGGCAAACAAAAGGTACGGTGTCAGACATCCCGAAGAGCGTAAGACGAGGCAGTTGAGAGTGGGAATACATGCACCCGGACATGAAGTTGATGGAAAAGATGTATCATAGTCAAACGTGGTAAATTCTCAAAGACTTCGCTATTGAATCAATCTTACGGGAGAATGGAACAAATATGTGAAAAGCTATCTCGCCAGGATGCCATATTTGGGCCCTTGTCCAGAAAACACGCCCACTCGTCAATGCATTCCTCAGTCTCCCCCCGTCTAGGCCTGCTCCCCTCAGTATCGCCCGTCTAGGCCTGCTCGGTCGTATGCGGCTCGGCGTCTACCGGCTTCTGCGCCCAAACCGTCTTGAGAAAGACGTATGGGTGGTTCTTTGTGTCCCGTAGCTCGCTTCTGAAACGAGCGAGGTAGACATGAACCTCCTCCGGCGTCCAGCCCAAAAAGGTGGCGACAAAGTTCATGAGGCCTTCAGGGTCTTGGGTGCCAAAGACTTGGCCGAAGCGGCCTATGTCTTTCAACTTGGGATCCTTGGGCCAAGGACTCAGAGGGCACTCGGGATACTGTCAGTACATCTTCACCAAGCATCCAAGTGTCATAAGATCGCTTACCTTGCCATTCCACTCCCTGATATTGACAAATCCAGCCTCTTCTATGGCTGGCCTTTGCACTTCATCAGCAACTATAGTAAAGCTGTTGCCAATCTTCTTTGATGCCTCGATAAAGATCTGGTCCCACTGGGCGAGGGCAGAATCCGGCTTGACGGTGCCGTCGTCACTTGTCACGGTCGGCGAGACCTCAAAACTCTCGATCCAACCACCCGGCTTGAGGACACGATATGCCTGCTTGAACAGCGCTGTCCAGTCAGGAACGCATCCGATCAAGTAGCGGAAGTGCACGTAGTCGAATGACTCTGCATCGAATGTCCATTCTTGGTTGCAATCTTCGATCTCGCTAATGCCAAGGTGAGAAGTTAACCATGGTGATGGGCACGGGGTCTTACAATTTACAGTTAGGCGGGACCCAGCCAGGTTGAATGGGGGAGATATCAGTGCCGATAACTTCACATTGGGGGTACTCGTCGGCGAAATCGCTAGTTCACAAGTTATCAGGATGGAATCATCTTTGAGAAGCTGCCAAACTCACATGGCCCATATACCTGCAAAGTAGTTAACATAACTGCAATTTAACCCGCATGAGACGTCTGCACGTACCAGTTCCGGTTCCAATATCGAGAGCTTTCTAATAGATGACGATAGGTTTAGAAACAGTCATTGGATTTGCTCAAGATACTCGACGTACTTGGATATCATCCTTCAAAGGGGCCAAATGAAGTGCTCCATCCTGGGATAGGGTCCACATGTGGTGGCTAAGAGGATCGTTAGGGCTGGGTACGATTTGATATCAAAATAGAAAGTAAAAGTCCTTACCCAATGTCCATATTCTCGCTTTGGCGTTCATCATTGGCGCCCCTGGCAGAATAATCAGACGACAGGCTCAAGGTCAAGACGCGACGAGAATTACCAGTATGCGGCGTTTCCCCTCTCACTATGGTATGTCCTTCCGTTGATGGTGCGGTAATCAAGAATACTCGACGAGAGTGAAGCGGTAGAGCTCTCAGCGTCGGATCCTAGGGTCGGATCCTCCTCTGCATGCTCATCCACCTCAATCACGCCCGCCTGGGCCTGCTCGGGTGATTGAGCAGCGTCGGGCGATTGAGGCGACCGAGGCGATAAAGGAGATCGGCTCTTCGGGCTGGCGCTCTTGGGACTGCTTCCGGCCATGATGGACTAGTGATGGCGGTTCTTGCTATGGCGGTGTTGAAAGTGAAAATAGAGAAATCAGAAGATTGAAAGAGGGGTACCGAGCCGAGCCCTTAACAAAAGCTCAGAATAGCGACAGGGTAGGGGGACAGGGCCAGCAAGTCAGGTGTCTCGTTTCGCGCAAGCGAGTAGGCTAAAAATGCCTCATTTCCTCTCCTCTCCTCTCAATTTATCGAGCACAAGTCTAGTGCTTTCTGATATGTGACGTGCCGTGGTTGGTAACGTTGGTCATTGGCCATTTCTTCAAGACCACGCGGCCACTGGGAACCCCTTGCACATGAGGGAACGCCATGAAAGGGTAAGGTTTATTAGGCGGCACGTTGGAGTTTTAAGGCCCGTTTCTTCCTTTTCTTGTGTGCATGTAATGTCTGATAACATGCAAGATCAGTTGGTCGCGAAAATACTCGTAATTTCGCTGCGAGAATGAAGATCCGCTAGGTCGTAAACGTTCATGAATCCGGCTTTTGTTGCGATCCGGATGCTCCCCGCCGGGGTCTAAATTAGCTTCATGTCAAGCCAACGTGGCGCCACTAGGTTGGGTGGGCTCACGACGAACCACGGGAGCTCCCTTCAGGAAACAAAATGATGTCGGGATTTTATTTGCTTTTGTGTGACATAGTTAAAGTTAGTCTTGACTCAGTTCAGCTCCATCAACTGACAACTCCATCTTTGATAAGACACGAGTCCTCAAGCTGATTTCTCTCTCTCCTTTCCCCCAGGAGTCATATCATGTGTTGGGAGTTGCCGAGAAAAAGTGGTCCATGGATATCACCACACATCAGCCAACATTGAAGGGATTGAACGTCGCTTATGTTGAGTCGTCTCAGAGCATCGTAGCTCAGCCGGGGCACCATTCCGGAGGTCACAGATAACCCTCCCGTTCCCAGCACCTTGTCTGGACTGCCATCCATTCTGATGCCCGCATCTCGACTCCCTGGCCTTCAATCAAAAAATCCCGGGAGTCAGCCCCAGGAAGGTATCTCCACCCAAGGCACTTAACAAGACGTTCAATCCCCGGCCAAGAGGCGCTAGGTGATGGTGGGGTTATCAACGAAAATTTACTTCTCCACCACTAACTTGTAGTGGGTTGAGGAATCTCTAGGGGAGAAGTGCGTTAAATGCCCTGTTAGAGTATACTTCTGGGCCCTGCTTGTGGCGATTCGCTGTGGCGGTGCACACTTCAGTGAGAGCCAACCAGAGGCCGTCAAGCCACAAGGCGAGGACGACGACATGGATATTATTTTCATTCAAACTTCTTTTTAATTATATAAAGTCATGAGAAAACTATCAAGGCATTTACTATACGCTTCTTAATAAATTAACTCTATTTTTTACAGTTTATCTTTTTACTTTAGTCAAGACCCAGTCACAAGCCGAGGTTCTTTTTACCGAGGTTCACTAATACGTCACGCCTCCTCTTCTAAATTGTGATGCTCGTGAAAATCTGACTCTAACTTCATACTCATAAAACCCTTTACCATCGCGACTTCTTTCATCTCTTCCATCATTCCCGAAGCATCTCTACTTTGCCCATCATTCTCACCATGGTCCTGAAACAAAGCAAACCTCAGCGCGAATCGCTGACGGTCGTCGACAACAGGACCAACCAGGTCTACGAGATCCCCATCACTCACAATTCCATCCCGGCAACGGAATTCAAGAAGATCAAAGCCGAGCCCACCAATGATCGGCCAGAGGATGAAACATCTCAAGGCCTCAGGGTCTATGATCCCGCCTACATGAACACTGCTGTCGTGCAGAGCAAGATCACCTATATCAACGGCCTGGATGGCGTCCTCCGATACCGAGGATATCCGATTGAGCAGCTGGTCGAAAAGAGTAACTTTCTCGAGTCTGCCTATCTCCTCATCTACGGCGAGCTTCCCACCAAGCCGCAGTACGACGCCTGGCATGGCGAGGTGATGCATCATACCTACATCCACAGCGACATCGAGAACATGTTCAAGTCGTTCCGCTATGACTCTCATCCCATGTCCATGCTGACCGCGGCATTTGCCACACTGGGAGCCTTCGCCCCCGAAGCCAATCCCTCCCTTGCCGGCCAGAAGCTCTACACCAGTGCTGCTTCCGGCAACATGGAGGCTCTCCAGGTGCTGGACAAGCAGATTCTCCGGATCCTCGGGAAAGCCCCCACGTTGGCGGCAGCATCGTACAGAATGCGACAGGGCCGGCCCTTCAATCGACCGGCACGGGACTTGTCATACACTGGAAACTTCCTGTACTTGCTGGACAACCTATCCGAGTCTGATTACCAGCCGCACCCTGTTCTTGCCAGGGCGCTGGACAAGCTGTTCATCATTCATGCTGACCACGAGGTCAATTGCTCTACTGCCACAGTCATGCAAGTAGGAAGCTCTCTGGTAGATCCTTACAGCGTTGTCGCTGCTGGATGCGCGGCACTCTACGGCCCATCCCATGGGGGAGCCTCAGAGTCGGCAATCAGGATGCTCATCGAGATTGGGTCTCCCGAGAACGTCCCGGCGTTTATGCAAGCGGTGGAGAGGAGGGAGAGGGTGCTCGTCGGATTCGGTCACCGCGTCTATAAGAACGTCGACCCACGCTCAACAGCCATCCGCAAGCTGGCCGAGGAAGTTTTTCAAGTCACCGGCCGGAACACGCTCCTCGACACAGCCCTGACGCTTGCCGACTACGCCAGAAAGAGCGAGTTCATGCGGAGCAGGAATCTGTACCCCAACGTCGACTTCTACTCTGGCCTGATCTACCAGGCTATGGGCTTCCCGCTCGATTTCTACCCCGTCCTGTTTGCCGTCCCGCGATGTGTGGGCTGGCTCGCGCACTGGAGGCAGATGATGCTGAACCCGTCGGGTGTCAAGATCTGGAGGCCGAGACAGCTGTACGTGGGAGAGGGAGAGAGAGATTACGTCGAGACGGGGGATAGGAAGGAAAAGGCTGGTGCCACAGTCTTTGATGCCCCTGTCCGGGTTGAACATGGCGGTAATAGCAAGCGAACCCTCTTTGCTACGTCTGGTGCTGAGCTCAAGAGTAAGCTGTAGCAGGCCTTGGATGGCCAGGATTTACTATGTATTTAATGGACCATTTCGTAGAAGGAATCTCAGGTAGATAATAGGGGGGACCCCTTCTTCCGCAATGGCAGAATAGTGACCACCGGGTGAAAAGGAAATCAAACTCCATCTGTCAATGGTCAATTTACACTTTAAATAACCCTCACATCCTCCCTTTCTCTGTCAAACAAGATGGCAGCCGCAGATAGAATGCCAACTCCAACTCTCAGATACTCAGAATCTCCCTTGGCAGCAGATCTGGGTGCCACAACGAGAACAAAGTGCCGCTGCTCGTTCGACGCTACCGAGCCCTTCTGCTTTTCTTTGCCGACAACCACGCATTTGACTATAGAGCCTACGGGCGGTGCCTCACAATCAAACACGATGCCTGGGATGCTCTCCGTCAAGTCAATATCATATGCCACGGCTCGCAGTTCGCTGTTGGAACCCGAGTCGCCGGTAGAAGCCCAGCGTGGTTCCAGCTCCTTGTTCCAGTCAAGCTCGTTGAACGGAGTATCAACAAAATCAATGGCTCCATCGTAGGCCATCCAGGACCATGACGGGGGACTCTGCCGCGGCGGGAAATTGATCTTTCTGAGAGCTTTTCCTGAGCCCCGTGTCCAAAGCAACGTTGGTCCGAGGTAGAGCTGCATGACACCGTACCCGCCCTTGGTACCGAATGCCTGGGCAAGGCGGCTCTCTAGACCAGCGATGGCAAGTGGCCGATCAGAATCCCTTGACAACTTGAGAGTCGAGTATCTTTTGTAAAGAAACTTCAAAAGCTTGATCTTGTGGCCCTTGCTCGCCCGAGTGGCAATATCAGGGAAGTTGGCGTCTCCGAGGAATGTCTCTTCGTTGCTGGTTGATTAGGTCAGCCAAGATACGCTGCTTCAATTCAAATGTTAACTTACTTTCTCATCTTGGTCAAAGTCTCGCAACGGATACCATGGCCACATTCCCAGTACGTCTGTACGTCGCCAAAATAGATTGTTCGTCTGGCAAGTGCCCTCTCTTGTAGTGCCCAGCCTTGCTTGTGTAAATCCCTTTCCAAAATGTCGTGCTCGAAGTCAGATATAGTCTCACAGACGTAAAACGGCTCTCCAGAGATGCCTAGAAGGGTCACATGTTGTCTGACGGGTCGAGCCTCCAAGAATCGATGCGATGGTCCTGCTGATCGGCTGGCTGCAAGGACGCAGTATGCTAGGCGGAAAGAAGTGCCAATATGCCCGAGCTCGCGATCGATTACATAGCCATTCTCGTCATGGATGATGCACATATTTTCGATCCAAATATACCGCAGGCCCAGTTCGCATGTGACTTTGATGGCGTCTCGGAACACACTGGGGAGAGTTTCGATGGGAACTCTCATCTGCCGGTCTGCAATATTACGAGTTGTAGTCAGGTGATTCTCGTGAGGACTACTGTGTTCCCGGAGATAAGAGAGTGCAGTGTACCGAAACATTTCAGGGTTGTCTCTGTCACTCGAGTTGAGCTTATGAACGCGGGCCATGTCCCCTTGGATCTCAATCAATCGGGCCGGAAGTCTACCAAATCTTCGGTGGCCGTCCGGCCTGCACTCACGATGGTTCTCGTCACAATACTTGATCCAGCTACGAATGAGGGTGAAGTAAGCCGGGCTCTCGGTTGAGGGAAGAGTAGGTAACCCAATTCGAACACCCACAGGGCCTGAGAATTGGTCTAGTTAAAGAAGGATGTCTTAGCATGAGTTCATCTTACTGTCTTCGTAACTTACCAGGCCTCTTGCAAATAGAGAGGATAGGGAATGAGGTGCCAGTTGTGTCACTGATCTCCAGTTCCGATCCAACTTTGCGAATGTTGATTTCCACCTCATCCGCAACGGCGAGGAAGTTCTGGTAGCGTGCAATACCGGTAAGAATAAGTTGACAGAGTTCACATGCTGAGCTTGTCTGTCTCAACCCAGCTGGGCTGTCTTGGAAGTTGAACAAGTCCTGCGAGATGTCCAGGTGACTGCATCTGTCACAAAGTTTCGAGCCGGCAGATGTGAAGAGATTGGCAAATTCTTGCCCATGGGCCTGCATCAAACTGCGGGCAAAGCTCGTATCGTCCAAGATCTCCCAGACACTGGCAAGCTGTAACTGGTTCAGCACCTACCAGGCTACGTCAAGGGAACGGCCTTATCATTATGGAATCAGATTGAGCAGACTTACGTTCTGTCGACGGCAAACACACGTTAGAGTTGCACATGAAAAGATGTGAAGACACCCGAAATCAGTGGGAACTGGACATGACTTACCTCTTGTGTTGTATATGCCGCTTGTGCTGAAGCCGGAACCAACGTCTGGGGCAACTGACCACCAGGCAGCGTTCTCAGACTTCGATGACCTACCGTGGCGAGATACCCGTCTCGCGTAGCTTTATTCATGATTATTGTTTTCATTTCATAGTGAAGACGCCTAGCCGAAACTCTCACTGGTCGATTGGAGGACTCGTCCACCTCAACCACGAGAAGTTTGTCGCGAACAAGGGCGAGAAGATCACCAATCAAGGTCCGGGGCTGTTCCTTCAGTCTTTCATCCTCGTCCAGGATGTGATTGATCCAGCTTTTGACAACCCCGTTGACCTCGATGTGCCTCTCACCAAGGGTGAAGAATAGACTATTGGGCTTCGAGCATCGAGGCTGTCTTTCGTTGGCCCAGAACATCTCGAGGCCCCGTTTGCCGTAGAGCAACCAGATAACCGACTCGAAAATAATGCACCCCATGGACCAAACATCGGCGTAGCATGAGCCCCGGCTGTCTACGTAAGAAGCAACTTCAGGTGCCACGTACTGCCGGGTTGTCTTTGTTCCGGCTGGCCTCGCATCTGTGTCTTGGAAGTGGAGTGGTGTTGGTCTCAAACCAGCGATCTTGAGGACCCCCGGCCATTCTGAATTTGGCGTTGGGAAAATGAGGATACTTGTGGGCTTCAGGTTTCCATGAGGTGTGTGATGCCGGTATAACTGGTCGAGTGCCTCGCAAAGACCAGTGAGCTGTCGTAGGTACTGGCGGATCTGGTGCAAGGTGGCGTTCTGTGTGTTGTTTCGCCAAAAGTCGACAAGATTTCCACCCTCAGCCCACTCAAGAACAAGATAATACTGCTCTCCTTCGCCTCGATTACTTCTGAAGGCTCCGATGATGTGCACCAAGTGATCGGCATTGAGCAGGCGGGTGGCGAAAAACCTGTCAAGTTCTGAGACCCACAACCGGTTGGCCTCGTAGCGAAGGTGTGCGGGAACGCTTGATAGATCTTTGAGAGCAGCTGGGATATCGTTGCTATGTGTCTTGGCCAAATTCTGTGGACTATGGTCAGTTCCCTACATCTTTCTATGACAAGGACTTTCTACCTGCCTCTGGAACGAGAGCTGGAGCTAGATGGCTCTTGGGAACGGTAACTCTATACACATTACCAAGAGTTCCAGATTTTTCTATGTTCATCAAAGTGGTGAATGGTAATATGCAGCCAGGTTTGATATGCTTGAAGTTGGTGGACTCCGTGAAAACATAAGCGATGAACTTCCACTGAGCATCAAGAAAACGTTCAATATCAGCATGGCCCCAGTCGCTACTATGGAACACCTTGAGAGCTGACGAATGGGTGCACTTCCTTCTGCCAAAACGTTTGCAAATCAGTCTAAGATCTTGCAACGGTAACTCTGCATCTGTGAATCCGGCAGTTCGAAAGCTATTGAGCAACTCGGGAATATCTTCGCGAAAGGCATCCCAAAGAATGAGAAATGATTTTGGAGCCATATCACAGGCAAAATCAACCAATTCGAGCGAGATGTCGGGTAGGAGGCCACGTATTCTGTCCTGGGTCACAAGGAGTTGAACAGCACCTGCGGGTAAGAAGTGGGCATGATTCAGCTCGCTTGTCCGTAACTGGTTGCCAATCTCCCTGTTGAAGTCTCTCCGAGCCGCTCTCAGAGATGCGTCCGGCAACCTGAAGTACTTTCTCAGTGTCTCGTCGTCTTCAGGTTGAGTGTGTTTGACTGGATGTGTTGGCTGGCAATCCGGTGGTAGCGAGATCGGGTACCAGAATCGCCATTCCTCTGCAACATCGACACCGAACAAGGTGTAGCTTGGGTCATCCACGTCTTGTTGAGCATTGGAACCTTCCAGCAGGCCGCATGTTGCTCGAAAGTCGGACCAGTCTAGAACAGAATCTTTCTCCCTCTCTTTGCAGTCACGACAGCCATCCCGACATTCTAGTTCATAGCTGTCGCCGACTTCGTCAAGATCTTGCTCACTGTCATTGTCTCTCTGTGCTTCTGATCCTGCGTCATCCAATTCGTCGCCGGATTTGTCGTCTAAGTCTCCCGTGCCAACTGGAGCCAGAATCAAGGCCACGTTGATGAGATGATCTCTGACATGCTTCTCCAGGGCTTCCCGAGCTGGCTTGCTGTTCCTGTCAGGCCAGAGTTTCTCGATCTCCTCTGGAAAACCACCACAGAAAGGACACTCTTGTAGAGCGTGCTCGCGGCTAAGCATGCTGTGCTTTACAAGAGTAGGACGAAGAGAATCAGTGATCTCTTTTGGATGATGATCTGCCAAGTGGCATTCCAAGTCTGCTGGGGTCGAGAATGGGCCTGAGGAAGTAGAAGGGGTTTTGCAATACCAACAATGCCATTCTTGTTGGACATGCGTGTCGTGCGTATGAGCAAGCCAGCCAGTATACGTATCCGCACAACTAAAAGGCGAAGAACAGTCGTCGAAGACGCAGAAGAAAGGCTCAAAGTCGTGTATCAGATGGTTCCTGTCACTGAGTCAGCTCTGTAAGTGAAGCCCACGGAATGCTCACATCCACTTTTGTTGTTCACTGGCCTCCTTGGCTGGACAGACCAGGAAACAGTACGGACAAGTAAATGAGGTGCCTGTGAGGTCCAGTTTTGGCCTTGGGGGAAACGCGTTGGTAGAAATCTTGCCGGATGAGACGGATTCGGCACGCTTGTTCTGGGCGGGTTGGAGTCGCTGAGAGTCGAGGTTGGTGTCGACTGTGTTTGACAGTATCTCGCTCTGTTGCACTCGTGGCTTCAACATAGATCGTGATACAATGTTTGTGGCCGGTTGCTGCTCGGGTCCTTTTGGTGGCGCGCTCTCGTCCTCGTCCGCCTCCTCCTCGCCTGTAGCGATCTCATTTTGTTGTAGCGCAGGAGCCGGCTCATTCAGTGTTGATGTTTTCTTCTGATGCATCTCAAGATACAGAAACCGAGCTCGACGTGTAGCAATTGAGTCCGCCATACGTTTTCGCAAAGGTTCACTCGCGTTGGGGAACAGATGGTCGACCTTCTGCCGGGCACATCTCTCGAAATGCCGAACCATTTCCTTATTGCGGTCCAAACACTTGAACCGTTGAACTCTCTCTTGGCGATGCTGAGCCCCAGCTAGGCGGACAGTCAATGCTAGTTGACGAAGACTGGTGATGGTATCTTGAATCGAAGTCCAGATGGAGGATCGAGGGGGAGGTAGATCTTCATCGCCATCGGATGGCGAAAGTAGCCTATACGAAGTGGACGACCGATCTGAAGAGTCATCTGATTCGGGGGCAGATGAGCTCCCTTCTTGATCATCTTTTCGGAGAAGCCCGTTTTCTATGTCATCTTCATTAAACCCTAGCTTTCTTCCGGGAAAGGTTGAGTTACCAAGATCATTCTGAAGCACCAAGAGTAGCTGTTGAACAAGCTTACTTATTTTGGGGGCACTCTTCAGTCGAGAAGCAAGAGACTGCCGACCTTCATGGAACACGCCCATGTTGGTTGCCCAGATGTTGAAGTTCGCCATGAGCTCTCTTATCTCGGCCCCATTGTCTATGCCAGCGTCGGTGGACAGTTGATGGAGGAGTGTCCTGCATCGAATCGACAACTCTCGGAGGTCCAACAACGTCCTATCCGAAGTCTGGGGGTCTAGCGGCTCCTCATGGATCCCCTCCATCTTGATAGTTGAAGCACCAGGACCGGGAGGAGGCTGAGTTGTCTTGTGTGGGTTGCTTCATCAGATCAGGCTCGGCAAAATGAGAGATAACCCCGCGACACAGCTGCAGCTGGTCCCTCTCTCAGAACCAATGAGGACTATCTCTTTACGCCATGATTGATGCCCAATCTTGGCAGCTTAGTACCCATAACGAGCGCCGCTGGCTAGAGTTCTCATGCGTTTCTTCACCCAAGTCCGAACCTACTAACACTCCTTTGATCGATACTCAACAACACGATGGACCTGCTGTCGCGCTTTGGACTCAAAGCCAGCACTCTGCCCCAACATGTCGAGCACATGGGCAGTGAGGACATGTATGAGCTGCTCGTAGCGGTTCTTCCCACCTTCAACGCCATAGCTGAGAGAGCATGCAACGATCCACCTGACCCCGAGAACTTCACCCACAAATTTTACATCCATTTTTACGAGAAGATTTTCAGCCTCGAAGCATTTTTCCAGAAATGGGATCCAACAGAAATCGTTCAAGGCATCTCCGCAGACGAGGCCGAAGTCAAAAGGAGCTTGGTCAGAGTTTTAGATGAGCTTGAAAATCGGTTTGTATCCAAGAAGAGAAGGGAGGCTGGGCTGGCATTCCAGCGCCTCGGCTTCGAACGCAGAGACGAGCCTTATCCAAAACTGCGAGCTCTCAAGAGGATACTACCTGATGATGGCACACTGAGCGAAGACTTCTTCATCGATGTCAATTCTATCATACGGATTGACAATAAAAGCAGCGAGAAGCGTGACAGCCTGTTGCAAAATCTCAGCAAAGCGCTCCACTTCTTCTACGGCTTGCTGCCGTGCGCAAGAGAGTCCGACTCGCCATGCCTCTTAAGATTCGAGGACTATCCTCTGAAACATGTGCGGGACCTCACAAAGGAGCTTTTCGACGTGGTGCAAAGAAACTGGCGTTGCCAGTGCTCCTTTCATGCCAAGCGCGAGGTACGCTTGAATTTAACTCAACGTCAACGGTTTGAGACAACTCCGCCCCGTGGACAGGACATTTCGAGCAAAGAGGCCTGCTTTCGAATACTGTTCCCCATCACCTCTCTTGATTCTGTGTCGTGGCAGGACACGGAAATTGATGTCCATAACCGAGAGTGAGTTGGCCTGTAATGTTGCCAAACGCTTCTAACCAGACAACCAGTCGAGAGAGGCGCCATCACAAGGAAATCAAGCATGGCCTCTGCAGAATCATTCAGGAGGTCAAAAAGGGAATCCGCCCAAGGATGGTCGTCTTTGATCGGAAGCTGTGCAACCTGCGAGCCGATGTCGAGGACAATCGGCGTTCTCCCGCTCAGGTGCTTGACGATAAATTCAGGCCTCTGAAAGCGCTCCTTCAGCGGAACCAAGGCCGACACGACTCCCCCATGGCGTCGATGGAAGGGAAGGATCGCTTAGTTCTGTCGTTTGTCTTGGCAACATCCCTCCTGCACTTCTTCAGCGGGCCATGGCTGCAGGCAACTCTCACCAGCGAGACCATCTGTTTCCTGGTGTCTAATTCACGTTTATCACCTGATATAACCAAGCCTTACTTGACAACAGTCTGCTGCTCTCAATATCAAGCGCCTCCCAGCGATCTCGACCAGCCGCACCAGTTCCCCTACATTTTGTCGCTGGGTATACTTCTTCTCGAGATAGCACGGGGCACTCCCGTCAAAATTGAGAATTCCCAGGATCCCTGCGTCGTTGCTCTTGACTGCTTCAAAGATTGGGATAAAGCATGTGGAGCTGGCCGCTCGACATCCGTTCGCGATGGCCCCTACGAGGCAATATTGGCCTGTATCGACCCAGGGAAGCTGAGGCAGTATTTTCTTGAGAAGCCTTCTGTCAAGGACTTCGAGGTCAGGCGGTATATCTTTGAAAGGATCCTACACCCTTTGGAAACTGCGCTGTCTAGCGCCTACGGGATCCAGTTGAACAAACTTCATGATGATGTAGCCCGGGCAAAGGAAGTCAACAGACCTGGATCTTTCGATCACTGGGACGAGCATCGATCCTATAAGTACTGCCACACCTACCCCGTTCAAACTTTCATCCATTAACAGTATGCTTCTTTCCAGAGAAGATGCGGCTAAAGAATGGTTCGACCACTGGAGCGGCGTGCGTGACTTGTTCTACGACTGTGAGGACCGCCTGTCGGAAGCGGCCAAGAGGGCAACCCGTGTCAAAGTCGCCGTCATTGACACGGGCCTCCAGCTACCGGGGGCTCTACAAAAGAACTACGAATACGACAAGATAATCAACGTCGACCAGTCCAAGACCTTTATCCTTGCCTCTGAAGGAGAAGTCTCACACGATTGGAGGGTTGATCCCGATGGTCATGGCTCCCGAGTAGGCCGGATCATCCTTAAAGTTGCTCCAGGAGCCGATTTGCACGTTGCAAAGGTTTTCAGGACCAAGGATGATCTAGAAGACCCTGATATTGCTAGTGAAGTCCACGACCGCATTGCCAAAGTGGGTATTCTTACCGGGTGCTGGCAAAAGTGATGCTGATTAGTATAGGCCATTAAGCACGCCACCAACGAATGGAAGGTTGATATGATCGTCATGTCCTTTGGCTTTGACGAACAAATACCTTTAATTTGCAGCGCCTTGGTGGAGGCATCCAAGGCTGAGAAACCGCCACTTATCTTCGCAGCTACTCGTAACGACGGTGCTCACAAGAGAATGGCGTGGCCGGCGCGAGACATGTCAGTCATCGGGATTAGTTCTACTGATGGCAATGGGCTCGCATCTCCATTCAACCCTTCAGACAAGGATACAGATTCTATACTGTACGCCTTTGGGGAAGGTTTCCCTGTCGAAGTTGCTGCTCGGGACGGCTCAGAGAACTTTGTCACCAAGTACGTATCCGGGACCTCATATGCGGCGCCAGTGGCAGCATCACTGGCAGCAAGCCTGCTGGGATGTGTCCGCATGGTCACAGAAACATTACCGCCGGATGAACGAAGCATGTATCAGCATGTTCCGTCGGACCTGCACCGGATGAGTGGCATGATACCTGTCCTAAGGCGTCATATGCAGAAGCAACACAATCATGGCCTGAAGAGCTTGTTGCCTTGGGACTTCCTGAAGCCTGGCAGTGAGAAGAAGGTCCTAGAGGATGTATCTGAGACCTTGAGGAAGGGATAGATCCTCTCGTAGGAAAAGGAAAGGTTGAATTCATTACTGTCAACAAGAAGGGATAGGATTGTAGTAGAAAGAGAGTCTAGAGTTCACACTTTAATAAAACGCGACCAGCAGGCTTAGTCCTCTCCAATCTGATCCAAAGTGTCTGGAAACCCCAGACCGACTTCCTCCTCAATGTCGAAGGCGTCTCCAAGCTTCACCTCGGCGCCCTTATCTTCCTTGCCCTTCTCAAACACAGCTCCCTTGACATGGCTTTTGTTTGCAAATTGCCGACCCCCCTTCTTGGGCTGCATTTTCGTGAGCCGATAGGCAAAGATGTAGTCGGTCGAACCACCATACGATATCCCTCTTTTCTTCCTTGATTCCAGCTTCCCCTCAGGTCCCGCCTCGGTGGGTGCCCCGGCAAGTGTTGCATCTACCTTTAGTTCTGCCTGTGCCGACCTCTCTGTGTTGCTCTCGGTGTGAACGCTGGCTCCCCTCGCAATCTTGATTCCGGTGATCAAGTAAACAGGCTTCCTCCAGTTGTGGACCTGGAAGTACGCCTGTGCGCCCGCGTCTTGTAGAACCTCTGCCAGATACTTGTCGTCTGGCAGGATATACTTTGTCTCCAGGTTGTCGAACTTGTGATCTTCGATCGAAGACTTGAGCTGGCTAAAACTCAGCTGCCCACTGATGAACTGTAGGCATTTCGCCCAGATTCCAATGGTGCCCGAGCGCAGCTGTTCCAGAGTGGTGTGCCAGTCAATCTTTTCTCCCTCATAGATCTTTGGCAGCGGGGTGGGATAGGCGCTTCTGGGGACCTGGCTCTCGGGGTTCTTGGGATCCTTGATCAGGCGTCCAAGAACGACGATGTCGCTGTCGGCGGGAATGTCCCAGTTTGGAGAAGGGATGTAAGTGGGAGTGGTTGAAGACATGGTGAGAACTTGGCAGACGAGTTCAAGCGAGAGGGATAATGCTGGCAGGCCGGTAGAGGATGAGTTTGCTGAGGGATTATTTTGCCGCAGGAGTCAGATTCAAATCGGGCTCTGGGATGCACGCAGCTGCAGGCCAAGATCAGGCTGCCCGGCCTGCAACAGTGGCGGTACGACTTGAATACGTATCAAGCTTTGGGCATCAGTGCATGCACCCAAGAACCTGTCGTCACGGCAGTTCAACTCCTGTCCAATTTCCCTTTCCAACCTGTTGATGCCCCCTCTCGTATACCTTGTGCTGCGGACAAGACAGCTCACATCCGCCGAACCAACGTGTTACAGTAAGCTGTGTAGGGTGCACTAAATAGGATATCCGAGACGCCTCTTGTGTCATTCTCCAAAAGCAGGCTGTAGCAGTCGGTTCTCGGTCAATATTACTCCGTCTCAGGTCGAGGAAATAATCCCAATCCCCCACGTAAGCATTTTAGTGCCTAATAACCGCGCTTTTCCTTCAATCTCGATAGCTGGCTTTTCCCTTCGCACGGATCCAGACCTCCGAGATTTCTACTCGACAACTTGAGTACCCCCAGGTTCATTCTTGACAAGACACGACTTGGCGGTGAAACTTGAAACCGCTCTTATTCTTTCGAAGTTCTTGTAACTGAGTTCTTTCCGCTCCTCGTCTCCGATTAACCGTCGCAGTCTACAGGTGTGTCTCGGACTGATCAAGGCCTAGGCGCATTCCTATCACGATGAAACTTGTCAATTCCAGAACCCTTCAAATAGAGGAATTTCCCTCTTCATGCCCACCTTATTCAATTCTATCTCACACTTGGGGGGACGAAGAAATTCTATATCGAGATTTCGGCGATCCTGAGAAGAGCGGAAAAAGCCGTGGATGGCTCAAGATCGATGCAGCATGCAGAAAATCCTTGGATCTTGGACTCGATTACGTTTGGATTGATACAGCATGTATCGACAGGTCCAGCTCAGCAGAGCTTTCAGAGGCCATCAATTCCATGTGGCGATGGTATTACGACGCAAGCGTGTGCTTCGTTTACCTTGACGACGTTGACACCGGCTCCGAGCCAAGCAACAATCTTCGAGATGCCCGATGGTTCACAAGGGGATGGACTCTGATGGAGCTTCTCGCCCCCGCAAGATGCCAGTTCTTTAACCATCAGTGGGATCTTATTGGCGAGAAATCAGACCCCCAGCTCTGCAATACCATCTCTTCTGTGACAGGTATCTCGGGTGAGTATTTACGTGACCGAGATCTCGTCCACACAAAGGCCACCCTTGCAGAAAGAATGAAATGGAGCGAGAACCGCCAAACAACGAGAATAGAGGACAAGGCATACTGTTTGCTTGGGCTTTTCAATGTCCATATGCCCCTTTTATACGGAGAGGGTGAAAGGGCGTTTTCCAGGTTGAAAATAGAGGTCGAGCGATCTCATGAAGACGCAGCCAAGGTTGCTTCCTTTGATAAGCGGGTACGATTAGCTGATGGAGAGTAAGTTTCTTGACAATTCTTTTTATTTTCCACGGGAGAGTTCTCAGGCAAACACAAACGATCAAATTTATATGTCCCACCGAGAGTTTAAGGCTTTCTATAGCAGGAGCCTACCATTTCTCATCAACTCAGACTATCTGTATCTTGTGTTTCGCCTAATGTACGGGCGTAGAAAGTGCATCGAGGCAAGATTCATCCGGGCAAGAAGCTGACAAAAAGAAATGCAGTGCGGTCCAGTCCGACGTCGACGATGAAGGATCAGTAACTACTGACTACGAACCCGAAGACATCTTCTCAGACAATGGATCAACTACGTCATCAATGTCCAGTGTGAACCCGGTGAGAACGTCGGCAATTCGCTTGATAACTCACGTCCTCTTGGGTGATGATAGCCTCAAGCACATCTACGACCTCGCCATCAAAAAGACGGACGAGAGAAAGTTCCGCAGACATGTCCGAGGATTCCTGGGTCAGTACGCAGGTAATCTAGAGCGAGAGTCGACCAGCCATGGCGAGTTCCAGACGTCGACATTTCTTAGCCGATACCCTGGACGAATTGCGGACGAAATCCGTTGGGCAATCGTCGGGTTCGAGGAATACTCCCAGCAGCAAGAAGGAGGCTCCGATCGAGCAGTGCTGGAAAAGTATTTGTCTGATACTGCACCTCGAGGACCAGCTCAAGATCCCCGGAAAGCGGAGGGAGTGGAAGATGAAGCGGAAGATGACGAGCCCGAACCTCCCCTTCAAGATGTTCAACTCTCGGCGACCGTCAGAGAACTGGAACAGTTTCTTCTGGAAGGACCGCCTTTCAGGTCGTTAGTTCAACAGATGCAGTCGTGGCTTGGTCTCCGAGACAATGACTTGCCGGGTGGCCCAACCCCCGAAAAAGAAGCCCGCGAGCAGGCGCACGATACGCTAGAAGGGCGCATTGGAGAACCCACAGAGACGGACAACAACGATAAAGACAACCAAGATTCCAATGAAACCAAGTCAGAGGATACTGCAGCTCTTCCCGACCCATTAGTCACCGGCGAAGGTGCCGGAGAAACCGACCAACATGACGTTGACACTGGCTCGTTGCCAATCAACCATGATATCCCCGACACGACATCGTCGGTGGCAGGAGACGACTTCCCTACCGAAACCAATGCTGCAGGCTGGAGAAGCGAGGCCTTGCAGGCGATAACCAGGCCCCTGACATACTACTTGTACGATCTCCTTGGCCTGTTACAACCACCTGCCCCTGGGGGGTATCGACGACTGAGATGGAAATGCGTAAGTTCTAGGTTTAATGCCTTCTCCCATATGTCAGTGTCTAACCGGTCGTGGCAATATCTAGACCTGTGGCGAGAAACTATGGGCAGACTTCAAGGATGAAGGCGATGACTCCTTGAATAACTTACTAGTGCGCCTTCGCAGCCCATGGGATCATCACTCTACCACAAAAGCCGAGGCCTCTTTCGCTAGTAGAGGAACTCCGTTAACTCGACAACACAACCCCGGCAGCCAGGCGAGCTCCTCCCATGGCTCTAGCCTTCCTCTCTACTCGGACAAACGGACACTACCAACGCGTCCCAGTCCTACATACTCACCCAATACACCCACCAATTCCTCTTCACCGTCGACTTCACGCTCAATCCAGCGGCTGGCCTCAAGCTCTAGCCTGACGAGCAAAAAGCGGTACTTCGAAGTCTGTGTCAATGCTGGGAACCACGAGATCCACCACCGCGAGATTGACATAACCTTGGCGCGGTCCGACGGCGAGCTCTTTGAGATGATCTGGGATACATATAACAGCTGTCGAGGGTTCGGATTGCGGCGGTTCTTTCTCAAACCTCGCGATATCCACTTTGTCATGGTATGCTGACCATCCCTATCCCGAACCGAGTCTTCATGCCTTTGTCTTCCCCAACTCGACTTTTGGCAAAACATCTTTAACAATTATATGCTAATGTTATAATCAGTTCTCCATCAACCCACTCTACACATACAGCGCCGGCATCCACAAAAAGCCCAACGAATATCCACCTGAAGACGAGCTGCAAGAGAAACGCTACCACTACGCGTGTCCCAAGATAAGCATGCCCGCCAACGTCTTTCTCCACTTTCTTCACCGAGCAAGGATGGACTCCTTGGAGGAGCACCATGACGACATATGGCTGGACCATCTCCCCAAGAAGCTGGATTCAAAGGTGGCGGCTGCTCTCCGAGGGGCAAGGGCGCTTCAACCCGGGGTCGGAGGTCGGCTAGTATTTGGCTGGGGAGTCCACATATTGGAAGGGCCAAACCACTCGACTCTGGGGTTTCTGTTGACGCTGGGGATAGTGGTCACGTTTGTGATTTCGGGGTTGGTCGTAGGCCTAGCGAAGACAGAGGAACAGGGGTTCGGCGTTGGGTCATACTTGTTTGCGGTTATTGTTGCGATCATGGGAGCGATATATTTTCGCTTGCAGGACTCATAAAACTGTAGCTATCTCTGAGCTATTCTCAACAACTTTTCATAACCTACCCAGTACCTATGGGCCAATAGGTTTACTTATGACTTCCAGGTTGGGCTGAACGCCGCCACTCTGTAAAATAATATGGCATGCCAGTCTGGAATTAGTATGTCTCTCTCGGGATCAGTGGTGGTCTTGAGGCCTATGGCGAGATATTCTGAATCGTTTCAACTATCCAGAACCTATGATCCCCGGGAAATATCTACTACCAGCTTCCCTCTTGCACTCCCAGACTTCAATTTCGTAAACGCCTGCTGCATCTGTTCGAGGTTGTAATTCTCGGAAATGACCGCCTTCAGTTTTCCCTCTGCAACCCAAGAACCGAGAGTCTCTAGTTCCTCGCTAGTTGTCTTTACGAGCAGCAGAGAGAATTTCCGCTTTCCACCGCCGAGAATCGCTGGCCAGGCAAACATCTTGAATATTCTTAACCACGGGCCCAGAGAGACCTGGGGAACCCCAACTTGAACAAACTTTCCATCATCCGCCAGGTAATGATGAGCCTGCCAATATAGATCTGGATCGCTGCCGATATTATCAATCACCAAGTCGAACTTGCGCCCCGTTCGGTTGACGCTCTCGACAAGGTCTTGGACCACTTTCTGGCGACGATAGTCGATGCTTTCGTCTGCACCCAATTCACGAACCAAGGAGTCGTTGGCCGGGGAGCAGGTAACCGTGATCTTCCCTGCATTGACGATGTTCTTGGCGATTTGAATTGCGAACGTCCCGGTACCCCCGCTACCACCGTTGAGAAAGATGTGCGAATCAGGCGCGACTCCCCGGAGTGCCTGCATCATTGTCAGGGCAGCTGTCCCGAGGCAGGCAAACTCTTGCAGGTCGACCCCAGGCGGGAGAGTTGCCGGCACTTTTGCGATTCCTTCTCTCTTGATGACAGCATATTCCGCCAGTGTGCCATTTCTTTCCGGGACAGGCAAGGAGCCGAAAACCAGGTCCCCGTTCGTGAAGTCAGGGTCGCTTGAATCTTGGACTGTGCCCACAAAGTCGGTGCCGGGGGTCGAGGGCGGCGGAAGGGCGAATCGGCCAAGGATTGGCATCTCCGAGACTTTATAGTCTTGGGGGTTGAGTGAAACGCTGATGATTCTGACCAGGATGCTGCGCTGATTCGCCGGGAGTGGTGGAATGGGGGCGTCTCTGTTGATGGTGAAGTGATTCTCTATCCCCCTTGAGGTCGAGGTATACTGTGCAGCGAACATGGTAGTCGGAAGACCACTTTGCACGCCTCTGGCCTGCGTTTGCGACATGACGAGTTGAATGACCACGATGGAATTGGAATAATCGGGAGGATCCCGTCGTTTCTGAAGGTGTATGTACTATCGAGAGCAATAAGAACGCCGGTGGCTTTTAAACCGTGGCATTGCCCAGTGCCAAGGGGTTTGTCTTGCGGACTTGCGGAGTTGACTAAACTAGGATTAAAACTCTTTATGTTTTCTTAATAAGGCCGCAGGAGAAAAGAACCTATACTATGCTTCTCGCTTTCCTTAATCAGGGCTAAAATACGAGTTGCCTGGTGCTCCGCTCTCGCCCATACCCTGCGCCCTACGCCCTACGCCCTCCGCCTGGCTATAGAAACTCCGCAGGGCAGTGGTCTCATCCTCGGTTCAATATGGGTGACGATTTCCTCTGTTAGCTTGTGAAGTGCTTCAGGGTCCTTCAGGGACAGGTAGATCACTCTTAAGAGAACCCTATTGTCCCGGACCCGGCAATAATGCCACCAGCGCGATAGTCCTCTGAGCCACTTCAAGGGGACAAAATGGAACGGTGCTGCTCCCAGCCCAGGCTCCAACCAGCAAATGTTTTCCAGACCTAGCCAGCATCCCGGTGCCCTCCTCAAACGCCGCCACGTTTCCGCCACACTCGATGGCTGGGCCAACTCCTCGAACTCTCACGGGACTGTTGATGAAGCTGCGGTGAGCCTGCCGTGCAGAGAGCTCTGACGAGATTCGTCATCATGATGGTGGCTAGGCTGACTGGTGCTGAGCCTGCAGAATGGTTGGGATTGCACACCACATGGCGATGAAGGCATCTCGAGGAACGTTTGGGTCGACGCGGTAGAAGGAGGGAGTTATCAGGCGTTGCCGTGGCTAATTCTGTGTAACTCGCCCAAACCTCGGCCTGGTTCGCAGGAGAACAGAAGCGTGAGTTGCACGGTCCGATGGGGTTTTAACAGACGACGTCTCCAGCAGCAATGGGATGGCTCGCGTGGTTCGCGACGACACCTTCACCGACTTCGATGATCTGTCTGAGTACTTCGTGGCCTGGCACAACCGGTTGAGTGTTGCTTCCTTGTGCCATCGGAGATGATGTCAAGACCTGCAAGTCGGTCACGGCAGTGAAGGTGAAGAAGGCGGCGCTGAGTGGGATGCACGGTAACTTGACAACTTGCTTTCCAATCTCAACACCAGTACAACTTGATTATTTTATCTAAGCAGACAAGGCAGCTCCGCCCCAACATACAGAGGCAACCTATCAGAACCTGCAACCTCACGGGAAGTGGAACTCATGCGCGCGTAGCTACTACCTGTACCCTTCCGCTGCATCGGATGCGTTTCACAGCCAAAAGTGGCTGCTTTGTTAAGTCGCGTCTCTGGGCTGACTAGTAATCAGATAATTCCCTAGCCGTTCCATCCCGTATCGACGCGGTAAGCTCTTTCGATTCCAAGGCCGCAAATATTCTTAAAGTAGCGAGTGGTGATAAATAACAAATCCCTCTCGTTTCGTCCCAGTACAGACACCTCATATCTCACAGTGATAACCACCCCTGACCATCGACCTCGGTTGCAGCACCAAGTCTTGGCCTAATCAGATATCAACCCGACCTGCTTAATCAAGACCCATTTGTTCATTACCCCAGATTCTTATCCGTAAACGAGACATCACATTACACCGCGAAGCGATCCGATTCGACATGGCGCCGTTATCGGCCCACCACATCGTCCTCACCTCGACGTCACAACACCAGTACCGTGACAAAGACCCTGGACGCGAGCCGGTGCATTCGACCTTGTGCAATCTATTGTAAATATCGGGTTAGTGTCAGGTAGCGCTACCCCGCATCCGCTATCCGGGGATGTGCGCCGCCAGCAGCCAAACCAAGGATGCCCCTAGACAAGGATGGGGTGATGGCTATCTCGACGCTGATACGACTAGACCAAGATTGAACAAAGTAACCGCGGGTAAGTGATAAACATGGAGGTGTGTGGTTGGTGTTGCATTTAAACCCTCCGTCTTCCAACGACGATGCCCATGACCACGGGCGTTTCTCGACAAGTCTCTCCTCTCAGACTCTCCCAGTTCAACCTGCATCATGTCCAACACATTGCATGGCGACGTGCTGCCTCCGGGCACGCAGCGCATCAACGACGCACAGGCGACACACATCCTCCTTGCGCCTCAGCCGAGTTCCGACCCAAACCAGCCCCTGGTTCGTATACTCCAAGACGTTCCCATCACCATCTAACAATGATAGAACTGGAGTTCAGGGCGCAAGACACTCCACATGACACTTCTCTCCCTCTACGCCATGATGGTATTCGCCATGTAAGCCCCCCGCCATCTCTCAAGTTACACCTTATTAACCCTGTATCCAGCCTCTGCATCAGCGTCCCGATGTGGCAAGATTTCAACGAGCAGCTCGGCATGAGCTACGACGCCCTCAACAACGGCTACGCAACCAACATGGCGGGCTTGTCCGTCGGCTGCATCATCTTCATCCCCATCGCCCTCCGTGTTGGCCGTCGCCCCGTGTACATTGCCACGGCTCTGGTCATGTTTGCGGCGGCCGTGTGGCAGGCTGAGATGCAGACCGTGGGGGACATGATTGGGGCTAACCTCGTCGCGGGAGTTGCTGGGGCCGTTAACGAGGCACTCTTCCAGGTTACAGTAGGTCATGGCCCAGAGGCAGCCATGAACAGTTGGCTAACCAAGCTCACAGGTATCCGATCTCTTCTTTGTCCACCAGCGAGGCACCATGAACGGCATCTATCTCATCATGGTCATGATTGGAGTCAGTTCCTTCGAGTCGTTCCCATGCTTCAGCCCGACTAACACAAGTCTAGAACTATCTCGGTCCGGTGGTAGGCGGCCACATCGCCGTCTCCATGGGCTGGCGCTGGGGCTTCTGGCTCTGCGCAATCTTCATGGGAGTCCTCGCCATCATCATGTTCTTCCTCCTCGAAGAGTCCAAGTACACTCCCCCTCCGCTGACCGGCCACGACATCACACCAAGCACGCCCGACGACCAACTCAACAAAGTCAGCAGCATTGCTAAGCCCCCGGTTCCTGCCTCTCTTGACAAAGACCAAGAGGCCATCTTGAGCCAACGAAAGAGACTCGTCGAGATTGATACCAACATCCCGATAAAGTCATACCGGGAGAGACACGCACTCTGGTCCCTGGACAAGGAAGCTTCTGCAGGCAAATCATTCTGGCAACAGTTTTACGAACCCTTCCATATCCTGGCCGTCTTCCCCGCAGTCATGTTCGCCGCTCTCCAATACGGCTGGAGTATCGCCATGCTCGCCATTCTGGCAGTCACGCAGAGCGCCCTGTACGCGGCACCTCCTTACAGCCTCTCGCCCGCCGGCATTGGAAACATGAACCTCCCTCCTTTCATCGGTGCTATTCTGGGATCGTTGTTCGGCGGACCGCTAGTAGACTACATGATCGTGCAGATTGCAAAGCGCCGTGGAGGCATTTACGAGCCCGAGACTCGACTTTGGCTGTTCCTAGTGCCGGGCATGTCAATGGTCATTGGCTGTCTGATGTACGGTTTGACGATTGCAAAGGTATGTCCCTTTCCTCCTCTACACTTTATGTAGTCTAACATGCTGTATAGGGAATGCCCTGGATCATTAATGCTGTGGGCGCCGCATTCATCGGTTTTTCCATCGGAGGCTGTGGCGACATAGCCCTTACCTACGTCCAAGACTCGTACCAGCTGGTAAGAAGCCTTGCACGCAAACTCTACATCATTACTGACAGTGTTTCCCTCCTAGATTCTTGGCCCGGCTCTCACGGCTGTCGTGTTCGTCCGCAACATCATCGCGACAGGCCTCGTCTTTGCTGTCTCGCCATGGATGGCTGGCATGGGCGTCTATGACATGTTTGTGCTCCTGGGTTGCATCGCGGCTGCGATTGCTCTGACGTGCGTGCCCTTGATCATCTGGGGCCGCAAGTTCCGAGTCAAGCTGGCACCCAAGTATGACTATTTCATCGACCAGCAGTACTAGAGCCAAGGATCCTCGACAAATGACAAGGACTTGGGGTTTTATTAGAAGCAGTAGCAATAGTACTTTGCATTTTTATCGGTTTTCCCATTCATGAAGTTCTTGCGGCAGTCAAGAATATGTTTATTTATATGTCCAGTGCTATGCCCCTCAACAAGTCTTCAACAGTGAGCTCTTGTGTACGACAGGGGGTTGTAACTCGTCCACCCCGGATTTTCAAGGTGACAAAATTGCGGTTCTATGGCATCTTCTCCGCGAAGGAACCTTCTGATTATTAAGATATACTAAGCACGCCATGCTACATTCCTCTCTGGCAAGACCTAGCCATCTAGTTTATCCCCACCAGTCCTTCTTGGCGTCATCACTCTTTCGCCTCGGAAGCGAACCTCACCTGGCGTACTTCTCCAGAAACTTGTTGTATCTATCGTAAAAAGAGGCAACCTGGGGGATTTGGGTGAGAATGACGGGGAAGCAGTGAGGTACACCAGCATATGCGTGCAGCTCAACCTCGACTCCATCAGCCTCCAAAGCTTCAGCGTAGGCGAAAGCGTCATCACGAAGAATGTCTCCACCCGCACATTGGATGACTAAAACTGGTCAGTCAAGGTCCTATAATGACACAGTCAAGCCAATACTCACGTGTTGGGGGGAGGCCTGTATGCGACTCTGCGAGAAGAGGCGAGTGTCTCCAGTCATGCTCGGCGTTAGGAACGTGCGCGTCGAGGGTCAGCTCGTAAATGACGGAGCCAAGAACAGGGTTTTCAGAATTTTGAATATAACTTCCAAATTCGTACTTGTCCCTGGGGAAGAACTTGGGATGACAGGTCAGAGGAAAGTGCAGGACTTGAGCAACAATGCCAGTCAGTCCATCGTCTCTGGCCTGAACGGCAACAGTCGCGGCCTGGAAGAGGATGTTAATACATATTCCAGGGAACACTTGAAGGCTACTCACAAGACTGCCTCCTGCGCTGCTTCCACTCAGGATAATCTTTTCAGGGTTGACACCGAGGGTCTTTGCATTCTTCTTGCACTAAAAGAGAGTCAGTACGTGCATCGTCTCTAACTCAGTGGTATTGCAGAGCACCCACCCATAAAAGCCCATCGTAGCTATCTTGGAACGGGATTGGAAACGGGTGTTCCGGGGCCCTGGTAACGTCAGTAGACCACCCCTGGCTCCGAATCTGCATAAACTCACAACCGGTAATCCACACTGACAACAACAATGTTGGGGTTGGTAGCAGCATACACATTCTCGACGCCGTCTACTTCGTGACTTCCAATAACCACGCCTAGTTGTGTAGATTAGCGATTATCCCCCCATTCTCATAGTCAAAACATACCGCCGCCGTGCATGCGATACATCAAAGTAGCATCCTTGACGACATTCGGCGACTTGTAAACCTTGAGCTCAACCAAAGTCCCATCACGAACAGGAAACTGAATCAACTCCGTCACCACGTCGCGATACCGATCTGGTCCGCCAGGCGGCATGGGAGCATCGGCATTGCCAGCAACTGCGCGTATAGAAGGAAAGTCGGGGGCGCCCCAGATGGGCGCATAGCCAGCCGAAATCTGATCCTCGGCGGCTGCATACTCTGGGATCTTTTCTGAGAGGTGGCCGTGTTTTGGGAGGGGCTTGAAGTCAGCCGTGACGTCGGCGTACTCGGGAGTGGATTTTATCTTCATAGTGACTTGGTTGTGGTTGATAGTGAAGTGAGTGCTATGGCTGATCGGATGCTAATTCTCTTAAAGCTACTGACATTCCCTCTTTTGTATTCTTTCCTCTCAGCCATCAACTTCAAATGATACTCATTGTAAACAGTGTGCTCATTATGAATCATTCTGCACCAGACCCTATGCAGTAATCTGTAACAAACCTTGTAACTCGTCAGACTATCGTGATTGGAGAGAGGTGTGTGAGCAGGTGGGCCTCGTTCTACTTTAGGTCAATGAATCATACCTTGTCTATTTACTATCCACCGTTTGTATACTATCTGTGCTTGACGCATACTGCGCGGTACAGGGCATGCTAACGTTACTTTGTCTGTGCTAGCTACCTTGGGGAATCTTGGAAGTGGCATATCATACTACTCAGACATCACCATGTAACACAGCAACGACCAAGATCATAACACAGTAAGGAATGACTTTCATCAAAGCCAACTAAGATGAGCGGCCATTTAGAAGAGTCTATGATTTTCGTACCCAAATTAGTTTATCACCATTATCAAAGTGGTCGTGCCAGCGGGTGCGGCTCCTGTCTCGCGAGCCAGTCCAATGGTCTATCAACCACAGGCGTAGGGTTAGTCAGGCTTGAAAGTAACTTAAAATTTGTATTGTACAACTCGTATTGTGCAGACATTAATCATGTACGGCAAACCAATCGTCCTACCTAGCTGAACAGCCGCTGTAGTCCTTCTACAGAGGCAAAGGGTGGACCAGGAGGGTAAACAGCGAGCTGGGCCTCCTTGAGGACCAAATACCAGCATGTAAAACATGCACCAATATGTCAATAGCTGAAAGGGGAACTTTGGTGGGTAGTTTCTAAGCGCCGAGTCCTGGTCGACCGCCATCGGGCTAATAATAACCATACTCTGCCATGAATCTAGATGCTCATAGTTTCCCTTCTCGCCTGTGATCCTAAGCTAATGCCGCTTTAACCTAAGCTCGGGGTAAATTTAAGTAAGCTCTAGGTAAGCTAATAAGGAAATATAAGATTATTATTTCTTATTTTAGCCCCTTAGTAACTAATATATATAAAATAGCCCTATATATATTAAGTAGCCTCTTAAAGTAAACTTTTAATTATTAAATTAATAATAAATATAATAT
>JAANQP010000243.1:0-23129 GCA_011320165.1 Fusarium protoensiforme
CCCCCCCACCGCGCGCCTAGGTCGAACGCTTCCCCTCTATCGACTGGAAGCCCCTCCCCGCCAACCCCTCCGTCGGCCGATCTCCTCCTCTCGCATTTCCCGCTCGCTCGCTCACTCACTCACTCCCTCCTACTCTCTTTCGTCGTGGGATCTTGAGCTCTCGACCGATCGAACCGACCGAAATCTTCCAGTCATGGGCCAAACACTCTCGGAGCCCGTTGTCGAAAAGGTACGTGTGTGCCTTTTTTGCTACCCTTTTGCCTTGCCATGGCCAAATTGTGTGCTCTTGGTCCATCAATCTCCGCGTCTCCGTCCTGCATTTGGTCTTGGTTTGGAGCATCGGGATTGGCACCTGCGGACTTTGCGCGAGAGGGGCATTGCCCGGTCATGGGCCCCTCTCTCCACGCCGGGCCACCACCAAACCCTCCAGCCGCGCATATGAATCGCCAGCATTTTCCAAGTAGAACAGACAGAACATGTGTCATGGGCTATTTCTACCTCAGCTGCTGCTGCCCTCACGTCCGACCTGCGCTGTCTGCTTCCCCGCCTCTCCGATGCTTCCGCCCTACTTGCTTGCTCTAGGTGTCATGTCGTCAGATCTTGTCCCCGCTGACTCTTGATCCAAACCCTCACAGACTTCGGAGAAAGGTGAGGATGAGCGCCTCATCTACGGCGTCTCTGCCATGCAGGGCTGGCGCATCAGCATGGAGGACGCCCACACCTCAGTCCTCGACCTGGACTCGAACAAGACTCACCCCAGCAAGCTGTCCTTCTTCGGCGTCTTCGACGGCCACGGCGGTGACAAGGTGGCATTGTTCGCCGGCGCAAACATCCACAACATCATCTTTAAGCAGGATACTTTCAAGTCGGGTGACTACGCTCAGGGTCTAAAGGACGGCTTCCTCGCGACCGACCGCGCCATTCTCAACGGTATGCTATGCTATACGATGCGCCAACCCAACTCGTTCCCCACATCTCTCTCCCTTTTGCGCCTTTTCTCGCTCACGACAGGACTCGAAGCCCGCTAACATTATATGCTTCCTCTACGTCAGACCCCAAGTACGAAGAAGAAGTCTCGGGTTGCACAGCCTGTGTCAGCCTAATTGCTGGAAACAAGCTCTATCTCGTCAGTCCGCCCGCTGCCTCGCTTCCCCACGTTGGCCCCGCCCCACCAACCAAACCAACCTGGCCGAGGGGAGGGGGGGTATCCCTTCTCGCAGCAACCCAAGGCTAACAGACAAACTCGCAGGCCAACGCTGGTGATTCAAGAGGAGTTCTTGGCATCAAGGGACGTGCCAAGCCTTTGTCTCAGGACCACAAGCCCCAACTCGAGAGTCAGTCGCATCTGCCCGCCCCCGTTCACGCTGGGGCACCTCTATTGCGACAGCCGTCGTGCTGACACACCCCCACTAGACGAGAAGAACAGAATCACAGCTGCCGGTGGCTTTGTCGATTTCGGCCGAGTGAATGGAAACCTTGCCCTCTCTCGTGCCATTGGTGACTTTGAGTTCAAGAAGAGTGCCGAGTTGTCTCCCGAGAACCAGATTGTTACTGCTTACCCCGATGTCGAGCAACACGACCTCACCGACGAGGATGAGTTCCTGGTCATTGCCTGCGACGGTGAGTAGAATCAGGCTGGGCCCTTTGGTAATAACAATACTCACTAGCTTAGGTATCTGGGACTGCCAATCCTCCCAGGCCGTGGTCGAGTTTGTCCGCCGAGGCATCGCCGCCAAGCAGGATCTCGACAAGATCTGCGAGAACATGATGGACAACTGCTTGGCCTCCAACTCGGAGACGGGCGGCGTCGGCTGTGACAACATGACCATGGTGATTGTCGGCTTCCTCAACGGAAAGACCAAGGACGAGTGGTACGAAGAGATTGCTAGCCGGGTCGCCAACGGTGACGGCCCCTGCGCTCCCCCCGAGTACGGTACGAATGGTCCTCCTACAGTTACAGCCCACGAGCAGCAGGACACATCTGCCATGCCGCTGGCGTCAAGCTCAAGCTCAAGCTCAAGCTCCGAGCCGAAAAGCACAGGCTGACATATCTCTCTCTTCAGCCGAATTCCGAGGGCCTGGAGTCCACCACAACTTTGAAGATAGCGATAGCGGCTATGAGCTTGATCCTGAGAACAAGGGAGGACGAAGCTTCGGCGTTGGTGGGTACCGAGGCCGGATCATTTTCCTCGGCGATGGCACTGAGGTTCTTACGGATTCAGATGATACCGAGATGTTCGACAACGCCGACGAAGACAAGGACCTCGAGAGCCAGGTCGCCAAGAACACGACGTCCACCGACAGCAAGGAAACCGTTCCTGTAGCCGCCCCCGGCGCCCCGGCCGCCGCGACCGCACCCGCCTCGAGCAACGCCGCCGAGTCGAAACCCGCCCCTGCGACCCAGTCGAAGCCCACGGAGAAGCCCGTCGAGGTGGAGGTGAAGAAGGAGACGGCTCCCCAGGAGAGCAAGAAGGACTAGGTGGCTCCTTCATTGAACGGGAATCCGGTTCTGAATTAAAGCGTCCCTCTAGTACTTGCGTTGCTGGCCATGTTTCTCGGATCCCGGGGTAACGGGAGGTTCTAAAGGTCGAAGGATACGGAAGACGGGAGTGCGGGCGAGGGCGAGGGTGGGGATGAGGATGAGCACGAGGACGAGGATGAGGACGATTGGGGAGGCCGGATGTCAGATATTCTCATGTTAGGTCTTGCATCCCAACTTTGTCGGTGTACTGGCGTCGAATCTGGATCGTTGCGTGAGCCCTCGTCGGCTGCTCGCCCAGGCGCGTCGCGGGAAGAGCGACAAGGAGAGGATTGCCGTGTTGGAAGTGCGCGAGGGGGGAGATACAAGAGAGAAGAAAGAAGAGCGAGAGAGAAACCATTGTTTTGACGTTTTTTTTTCGCATTGGGATTCCACATATATCCTTGGTCACCGCCCATCATCATTTTCTTCTTCTTCTACTTCTTCAAGTTTCCTGAGACCATCATTTTCCCTTGGTTGAAAACCCTTCGACGGGTTTTAACCTTGTCCAAACACATTTACAACCAGGATACACGCGCACACACGTTCAAATTATAGCTGGATCAGGTTAGAAACAGCATGAAGGAAGTAAGGGGGAGGCATAGCATATACAAGGCAAGGTTTACAAGATGGATCCTATTGGGTTGCGGCTGTGAGTCGAGAAGTTGCTATTTTGCTGCCTACCCACCCAGTGCACGCACATGCGTGACTATGACCTGACTCGTGAGAGATTTAACAAGGTGGTAGGCATTTACACGTACACTCATTATGCCTAGACTCGAGTACATCTTTCTAGGCTGGCCAGTACGATATGTATCGATTCTCGTGGTTCGTTATTTGTTTATTCTCCCTGTATACTTCTTTCTTACTAGTTATACATGACATTCATGTGTCGTGACAATATGCTTGTTGCAGGATGAGTAGGTATCCCCAAGATGAGTGATGTACAAGATGGCGGTATATGGTGATATATGACGGTTCGGACGGAATAGGGGGTAGGTAGTCTTCAACTGGCGTGTGTACCAGCTGATGGAGATGTATCAGAAGATGGCTCATCGAGCTGCCTCTCGGGCAGTGGTAAACTCTGAGCTTCATGACTCGTTGACTCGGACTCCTTTTTAGGCTTTTGCTCCATCTCTGATCCATCTGGATCAGCCCAGGTAGGCTCCTGGTCCTCCTGCTGAGGGGGTTCTGGTTCGGTCCAGTCCTCGATCATGCGGGAGGGGCTGAAGCGGCCCAGGAGCCTCACGTTGATATTGCCCTCCTGGCCGTCGAGCCGCCGAAGCTTGACGACGAGATCCTGCACCTTGATGGGCCTGCCGGCGCGCAGCTGGTGGTGCATGGGCTTGTCGTTGGAGCGGTAGGCGAGCTCGAGGGAGCGCTCCAGGGGTTTGATGGGGACGTAGCCCGCCCAGCGGTCGAGGATGACACGCTCGATGCGCGACATGACGGCCCAGAGCCGAGGGATCTTGTTGAGCTCGAGGTCTGGGATGGCGTCCTTGGGGAAGATGCCTGGCTGATGCTCCCAGGTCCTCCAGAAGGCGTCGTGGTGCGTGCCGAGGAGCACCTTGCTCAGCATCTGGCGCGACGCCTTCTTGAGCTTGCGGTGCAGCACGCCATAGAAGTAGACGGTGCCCAGGGCGTGCGGTGAGTGTGTCCGCACAGAGAGAGACATGAGCGCCGTGTACGTCTCCTGGTCGGGCTCGCAGCCGGCCTCCTTGAAAAGCGACATGGCCCAGAGCGCCGTGTCCCAGTCCCGGGTCAGCGCCGAGTGCCTGAGGAAGATGTTGATGGTCTTGAGATCGAGGCGGTAACCTGCGTCTGTGTGCATCTTGACAAGCTTCTTGCAGTCTCCTATCCGAGGGTCCTCTGGCCGGTGGAAGCGAAGAAGCTCTGTGATGATGCCGTTGAGGCCATCGATAGCCAGCCAGCCTTCACCATATCGCTCCTTCTGGTCAGCAAGGAAGCCTTTGAGAGTCCTGCCGGCCTTGAAGGCGGCATACGAGTCGAGAGAGGCCATGACATCAGCAATACCTCGGCGCGTGGCCGCGTGGTTGAACATGCCCAGCTCATACATGGCCACAATCACCTGCCTCCTCTCATCCTCTCCCCGGATGAGATGGAGGAACAGGAGCCAGGTGCGGATGTTGGGGTGGAAGTACCGCGCCTGCATCTTGCGGAGGAACCCGTAGAAGAAGCCGATATCACGCTTGTGAGCGTAGCCCTCGAGCATGATGTTGTAGATGTCAGTGTCCATCGGGATACCCCATTCCTCAGCCAGCTGCACCAGGCGGTTTGCCGAGGCGCGGTGTCCACCCCTGAAAGCCATCATGGAGACGGCCATCCTGAGGACGGGAACTGTGATGAACGGCCGGGCTGCAGGGTCTTCAAATGCTTCAACGATGAGCTTGATGCGGATGCCGTCCGTGTCAATGTTCCTCCCGTTGATGCGGCGCTGGCCGTAGAAGGGAATCGCCAGATGCGAAGGTATCCTGCCGTAGACCAGAGTCGCAACGTAATGCTCAAAGTTGTCCCTCGTCCACACCTCGGGCCGCGGGATCTTCTCATACGGCACTGTTATCAGATGCGGCTGGTATTCCTTGTGCACCCAGATGTTGTCGTTGTGGTCTTCAGGCAGCGAGGCACCGCCATTGGGCGCGTTCTCGATAGTCGGCCACAGTTGTCTCGTCCTGTAGTCAGAGGTGGCCACCTCTCCCAGTTCATAAATCTCGGCCTCCTTGCAGTACCGCACGATCTCGTCAGCCACCTTGACCAGGATCTTGCTCTGCCCACGAAGCACGATGGCCGACGGGTTCTTGTCCACCGCAGCTCGCAGCTTCTGCAGGACGCCCGTGGCAGAGTCGACGTACTCGAGGTTCTGGTTGTTGACTTCAATGTCCCACGACTTGGGCAGGACAATCCTCACGGCCGACATGTTGGCTCTCTCGCTCCACTGCGGCGTCATGCGCTTCATCAGCTTGAAGCACTCGATCCATTCCGGCACCTTCTTGTTGAAGTGGCCCCAGACGATGCCAAGGCCGAGCTGCCGTCGCGCATCTCGCATGTGCTCCTCGATGCTCGCCTTGGTCGCTGCCGAATTGGGGTACTGGAGCGGTTTTCCAATCACGGGTTTGTGAGCTTTCAATGCTTCCTTGTCCTCAGCCGCTCGCACTGCGTCGATCCTGAAAGCATCCTTGAAGACTTTGTTCCGAGACTCTAGAGTGTCGTCCGTCACCAGACTCGCAGCCATATGCTCTGGTGTCACTTGGTCGTGAAATTCGGTCGCTTCAAGGCTCACATTCGGATTATGGCGCAATGTCGCAAGAGCCGTCTCCGAGGAAGCATCCGGGCCTCTCGACCCTGGCTGTGTCGTCGTCGACTCGAGTCGAAGGAGGGTTTGGTGGGGGTGTAGGAGGACCCTGGAGGGCAATTGGGCCCTGGAAATCAGAAAAGGTCCTGCGATGGGAGAGCATCGCGGCCACGCCCTCCATATTGACTTGATCCCCAGGGACATTGGTCATGTGTCGCGCATCGTCGTAGTCGTTGGATGTGGTACGGCCCGCCGATCGTCGTCAATGCTGGGTTGGCTGTGAGGGCCTTGGGATGGATCCTCAATGGAGAGCGGAAAAAAAGATGGGCTATCGCGATAACGGCTGCCGCGATGTCGGCCGGAGGGTCACGTGGGCCCTCAACTACATACCACATACAGCAACCCGAGTCAGGCCTTGAATTCGTTCATAAACATGACTTGATATATATTCTTTTACAACCAAGAAAATTCTGACAAGGGGTTCAGCATTACCCCGTGATGGCAACCGACGACAAAGCGTCAAGTCAAAACCCATATCAAACGCCCCCAATCCGGTTTCCCGCCCAAAATGACCGCCGGAAGTATCCCACTCATCCTTGCTCCCTCCCAATAATGAAATACCCTCATGAATCGAACATGGGTATAAACAATAAAGAAAACGCCTTTGCGGTACAACTCCAGGTCGACTTATTTCCCATTGGGCTTGGCATTGTCTGGTACCGGATGGGATGCTCCGCTCTGGTCTACGCCCTCCCAGCTCTCATCCCATCCCTTGTTGCCCTTGACGGCGTCCTTAGCCTCGCCGCTTTCCGCCATTTGCTTGACGTCGCTCCAATAGGCCAGCTTTCGCACTTCTTCGTCCGCGTGTTGCACGGCATCCTTGAGCGCCTGGTTTCGCTCCCGCAGCTCTGTTGTGTTTGTCCTCAAGACCTGTGCTGTCGTTTCGTCGTGAACCTGCATTAAGCGGCTAAGCAGGATGCGCCGTGATGCCTGGAAAACAAACAATGACATGATCTCGTGCATTTCGTCCTGCAATTTGGCGAGGTCTGTCCCGTGCTCCAAATAACTGTCAACGGCGTCGAGCTTCTCCCTGTCTATTCTGGCCAGTCGAAGTGTCTCCATAAGGTCCTCGATGTGCTCGATATCGGGCGGCTTCTCGTCGTCCGCAGCCGAAATCTGGCTCATGCTCGAGCGACTAAGACGGCTGCTAGCCACACTTGCCCGCGACTGGTGAGATTTGTATGAAGCAGGGCGTACCGCAAAATAGTCGGCGCTGAGCATGTGTGGATCAGTCGAAACATCCTCAGGCCTCTTTCTCACCCGCTTGCGTGTCCAGGCACGCCGTCGGACAAACGAGTTCCACCATTTGCCGCGGTGCCACGAAAACTTCTTAGAGAAATGGAACGAGTATTCCCAGCCTTCTTCGTCGACGCCCTCTTGGTGATTGACGCGCCACTCAGGCCATGTCCATTCCCAGGTAGGGTCTGGGACTTGAGCAGTGTGAATGTTGGTCGGCGACGCCTTGTGGTAGGCATTGGCTTAATAGGAAGTTTGTCAGCATGTCTTGTTGCCATATTGCGGGCTTGTCGTGTGAGCTTACTCCAGGCAGGCGGGTCAAGGCCTCCAAGGGCCTGACCAGAGAAGAGGGCGATGCCACAGAGGAAACCTCCTCTCTCATTCTCGTACAGGATGTCTATCGCAGTCTCGCGCTCGATGTGTGGTTTCTTTGGCATGACTTGGGGATGGTCTCCGTGGAAGGCTTGGGGTGTGGGCTCTATCACCGTGTTAGAGGAGCTGCGACGCCCGGTATTGTGTCACGATCGGAGGGTACTGACCTTGGACCTCGATCGACGGCCTCATCATGGGGTGCGGCAAGTCTTCTCCATTAGGAACTCGAGATGAGGATGATCCAAGACCATTGCCATCTTCAGTTTGTGAATCGTCCTGCCTGTGCTGTTCACCATGGTCGTTCTTGTTTTGTCCGTTCTGCCCGTTCTGCTGGTGCCCGTTTTCTCCATTCTGTCGCTGTTCCGTCTCGTCGTCGTCATCTAGGGCTAGCAGACGCGAAGTCGTCGAGCACCTCGCCATGCTGGCGGGCTCGGGGGTGATGGACTCGGCGGGCGTCCGAACGGCATCGTGGTCGACGAGGTCGATTTCGTGGTCATAGTCGCCAGGTTTCAGCCCCTGGGGACGACGAGAGCTTTTGACCCTCAGCATGGCAGATGTGCCCGTGTAGCACCTGGGCCTCGTATGGCCGCGGGCGAGACGCCCGTTCACAAGCAAGAGATTGTTCGGTCGGGGTTCGTCGCAGGGGGCATCGTCAGGAGGCGCAAGGCGTCAAGGTGACGGAAGCAGCTCTGGGCGAGCGGAAGGCGAATCGAAGGGCCCCAGAGCCGAGATTTCACAAGCAAGAGCGTGATGAAATATCAGGACGATCGACGCAGAAACAAATCGCTCCAGAAAGGTGTTGAAGTTGAAGCAGAGTAAGGCAAAAAGTCAAAACCAAGGTAAGAAGAAAAGATGTCGTTGTGAGCTTGGGGGGAGGCGCTACTAGGGTGCTCCAACCTGATTTTAGCAGGACGATCTTGCGGCGGGGCGCCCAGCTAAGATGGAAGGGGAACCACCAGGAGGCATCCTCCGTTGAAGTTAAGGCCACGGTAACTTTCTAGCAATGAGGCATGAAGGAAGCGGAAGGCTTCCTTAGCCAAAGATGAAGACTTTCAATACAACACTGGAATTGCTTCTCCAATTGAAAGAACCGCGTTGCATCGCTTTGTGATCTTCACCAGGACTCGTCGATAGGGTAGGAAGCTCATGTGGGCAAAGACCAGGGAGCGACAAGTTCAATGATGTAATGCCGCTGTCGGCGGGTCCATCTGATGGCGACGAACAGTGGGGCAGTTGGTGATCGACATCGAGTCTTGATGGACTCGGCCATGATAATTCAACGACAAGTAATTGAGCTCGGTGTTATTGATTCAGCTGTTGTGGACATGGGTGTCTCGGGATGTACACACTACATACACTGTTGGGGAACAGAGCTTGAACGCATCCGGCAGTTGGACTGTTCAAGTCGGCTGAGAATCACAGCGAGGAAACGTTTCCAAGACTGTAATGGAACATGTCAACATTGAGTCAATTCCAGCCTACTGGATCCCGACTGCTACAGGGGGCAGACGTGTTAGTCGAGCGGGCACCTAACGAACTAAAGACACAGGTAGTGCAGCTCCCAATTGATGTCACAACACCCGGTCTCTACAAATATAGTGGGAGATCTACCATGCTTCGAAGCCGTTTACAGATATGCAGCTTTCAATTCAGTTGCAACGTCTGTAACTCTCTCTCTCTCTAAAAAAAAAGCCAGTCACTTAATAGAGCCACTATTTCCTCCAGGTTCTGTAGGTATCAAGCCATCACCGTCACGATCGAATTGGTTCCAACCCCGCCGTCAACGCAGCAACTACGTCATGTATTTGCAACCACCCGCAACCGTCATGAGCGCATGGGAAATCTCGGCCCAAGGAAAGCAAGGCAGGTAGAAAGCCCGAGAGTTACAGTACAGTAGATGAGGGCACACGAGGAAACTCTCGGTCCTCGTGGCTTAATAAATACCCGTCCCGTCTCCCCTTTCGTCATCCATTCACGATCCATATCATTCTCGCCCATCTCACAACTGTCCGACATTAACCCAACAAATACACACGCTGCTGTTGCATTTCGCATAACAACATTTCCCTCGACTTTACGCATCTCGCAACCGATCATCATGTCCAAGTCTCGCCTTCCCATCTACCTCGGCGGTGGTGTCGCCGCAGGTGTCGGCTACTACCTCTACAGCACCGGCGGAAGCCCCAGGGCTGCCGAGGAGAAGGCTCAGAGTACGCACATCTTCTAATCCGCCTCAATTATCTTTACGGTTGTGATACTGACACACTCTTCACAGGCGACGCCCACCGCGCCGCTGCCGAGGTCAAGAGCCACCTCCCCGGTCGCTCCCCCGTTGACGCCGAGAAGGACCTCAAGGGCTACGGCCAACAAGCTGGCGCCCAAGTTGACAAGGCCGTATGTCTTCCCCAGCGACTCACTGAAGCTCTGAATACTTAACCGATAAATCTTTAGCTCGCCGAGGCCGACCGCCAGGCATCAGTAGCCAAGAGCAACGTGGAATCGTACGCCAAAGACGCCAAGGCAGAGGCTCTGAAGGCCGTCGACAAGTTCGACAGCAAGGTCGAGGAGGAAGCCGCCAAGGCCAAGGGCGGCATCTCGAGCTGGTTCGGCGGTGGCAGCAAATAGACGAGCCCGCAAACCTCGGAGAGCAAGTGTACTATTTTCATCAACAACGGAGCTCGTAATGCGGCATGGGGTTGAGCGGATGGGGAATTCTGACCCAGGGGCAGAGAGACTGACCAGTGTGTCTTTTGTAATAATCAGTTAAACAATGAATGATGATCAAACATCAGATCAACCTCTCGTTCAGATCAAGGCTCTGCAGGGAAGAATATTATTCGTGCGTGCATCATGACATGTCCATCATGGATGATGTCTACCTCTCTAACCTCCCTAGTATTGATAAAGCAACCCAGTTTCCAGACTCCAAAACCCTCAAGCTATTTTGACATTTAAGCTCTACAAATGCTGCAAGCCAACCTCCCTCGGTCTCGTGTAAACCGCTACTCAAGCTCCGTGGCAACCATCTTGAGGATCTCCTCACAGCTCTTCCTGGCATTCTCGGGCTTCTTGGCCACAGCCTGCCACGCCTCGCCGTGCCGAGGCTCGTTGAGCACGCACTTGGTCACTACGTCCGCCCGCTTCTCCTCGGTGCCGTGTTGGCACAGGAACCTGTAGTACCAAGCCCACGAGTCGCCGCAGTCGCTGTCCAGCACCAGGGCCTTTTCGAACCAGTTCTGAGCCTTGTCTAGCTTGCGGTCGCCCCAGAAGATGCGGGCCACCGCCACAAACAGGATCGGGTCGCTGTCCACCTTCTTGATGGCCTCGAGACTGCGGGGCTTGCGCTGTGTCCGCGGCTCGAGGTGCCAGATCTGCTCCTCCCAGAGCAGTCCGCTCTTGGGCACCTCTTGCTGAGCCTTGGCCATCATTGACTTGGCCTGGGCCAGGTTGCCCGCTCGCCGTTCCAGTCGTACCGACTCGCACCACAGCTGGGCGTTCTTTGGTACTGCTAGTCGGGCACGATCAAGTACTGATCGAGCCTTGACAGTGAGGCCGGCATTCTCCTCGAGGCGGGCGTACAGAAGCCACAGAGCCACCGACTTGGGCACCGCCTTGACTCCGGTCGCGTAAGCTTCTCTCGCCTGACCTATCTTGCCTAGGTCGCTGTAGATCTGGCCCTTGAGCATCCATAGCTTCGCTGCCGCCGGGAAGAGCTGAAGAGCCTGTAGCACAAGGTCAAGTGCTGCTTCGACGTTGCCCAGCACCCGTTCAAATACCACGCTCTTCATCCATACACGATCTGTCGGGGCCTGCTCACGGGCGATCTCCAACAGCTTCCTCGCTTGCTCTGCATTTCCATTCTCCGACTCGAGCTTGACGGCAGCCAGCCAGATATCCTCGTTGTTGGGGTTCTGGTTGAAGGCTCGCTTGAGCACCAGTCGTGCGTTGTCCACCTCTCCCGCTTGCCACTTCTCCTTGGCCAGCATCATCCAGAGGTCCTCGCTCTTGGGGCACGCCTCGACGGCCTTCTCTAGGACCTGCCAGAGCGACTCTCGAGAGCCGTGGTTCCTCTCCAGGTCGGCTGCGGCCATCCACATCGTCTTGCTGTTGACGAACACTCGCAGCGCGTAGGCGTAGATCGCCCTGGCCGTCTCATACTTGCCTCGGTTGATGCTTGCCCTTGCGTCCTCCATCCATGTATCCTTGCGATCGTCGTCTTCGTCCAGACTCCAACCAAGGGTCTCCCGGATAATATTCTCACAGGTAATGATGGCACCCTCATCCTCGCACCGCTCAGCCTCAGCGATCCACTCCTCACGCTTGGGCATGGCAGACTCCTTTGCGAGGACCTGGACGGCACGCTTGATAACATTGACCTTGTTTCCTTGGCCGAGCTGCTCCTGCAGTCGCGCGGCCGCAATCCAGATTTCGTATGATGTTGGGCAAGCCTTTCGAGCTCTGTTCAGGACCTTTTGGGCGTTCTCAGGTGTTTCCAGACGGGCCAAAGCCAGCCACAGGTCAACCGATAGAGGAATGAGCTCTGTTGCCTTGGCCAGGAGCAACTTGGCATCGTCTGGGTTCTCCTCCAAGTTGACAGACTCCTTCCATAGAGCCTCTGACTCAGGGATGTGGTCCAGGGCTTGCCGAATAACTCGCTTCTTGTTGCTAGGGAGCGTCTCCAACCTCATAGCCTCCACCCATAGCCTTACTGAAGTGTTGTTTGCCTCGATAGCTCTGCGAGCAATGATCTTGGCGTTGGGGGAGTCGTTGTTGAGACGAATGTTTTCCAGCCACGCATCCTCACTCTTGGGACATTGCGTGCAGCCCTTGTCGATCGTCTTTCTCGCTGTAACAATCTTGCCTGCCAGCTCTTCCAGTCGTGCCGCAGCGATCCAGCCAAGGGCATTCGTAGGGTTCGTCTTGACAACCGACTGCAGCAGCTCGCGCACACGGTTGATGTCTCCGACCTGGGCCTGTGCCTCACTCATCTGCATCTTGTTGAGGCTCGTGAGGTAGCCCTGAGGATCGATGCTCGTCGAGGTTCCCCCTGCAACCGAGTCGGTGCCAGCCTGCTCCAGCCTGGACTTGAGCACCTTGTCTCGAGCCGCTCCGATCTTGGCAAAGTTCGTCATGGTCCCGTCCGAGGCGTCGCCAGAGCTAGACCCCGTACCCTCGTCCATGACGGTTGTGCCCATCTCGCTCGAGTCGCGTGCCGCCGCAAGGACGCTGTCAGGTACAGCATAGAATCGCTGCCGCAGCGCCTGCTTGCTGCGTCGGTTCTTTCCGGTCAGATCGCCAACCTCGGGCAGGTTCGCCCACTCGTCGTCGGTGACGCTCGCTAGGGCGCGCTTCAAGTCGGAAAATTGCTGCTGGATTTTGGGGTTGTTGCGTTCGTACTCGTCCTTTTCGGCCTGCTCTCGCGCCTCTCGCTGCTTTTTTCTCCGGTCCATCCTCTCATCTACCCATTCCCATATCCGATCGGCCTCCTCGTCATCTTTGTCGTACACGCCGCCGGCGAAGAGTCCAACCTCGTTGTCGGGGTCTTGGTATCGATCGTCGTCGTCGCCGCCCTCGTCCTCCTTTTCCTTATCTTTTCCCTTCTTGTCTGGCGCGAGGCCAAGCTGGGCGGCGCGCTTCGCAAGGGCCTCCTTGATCTGATCTTCACTGGGGCCGTCCCTAGCCGGACCAAGATCGGATCGTGTCGTGAAACCTGTTGCGCCTCGTCCAAGACCAGCAACGTAGTTCTCAGGTGCCGGCTGGTTGAGAAAGTCGCGTCGTCCCGACATTTTCGCGACGGGGCCTGTTGGCGCTTCCGATATGAGAGGTTGAAATGAGCGATTGCGTTGAGTGAAGGTGATGAGTTGGGTTTGAAGAAAAGGATGTTGCGACAAAGCTCCAATTTAGCCAGGTCTAGGCAGTAAACTGAGGCTGATGGAGAGGTCCAAAAGAGAAATGATACGGGTGGAAATTTCAACGCAGCCCGGCAACAACCCCACTGTTTTCTGGTGTATTTTTACACCCGTCGTGAAATATACTGGCACACCCTGTCTCTTAGCTGATAAGATAAGGCCGAAAAAAAGTTCACCAGCGCCCCTCCACAAGGAGCCCCCCCACGATTTGATTTCTAGTGATTTTGAATAGCAAAGCCCAGCCCGCGACGACGAGGCCAAATTGAATACACCATGGCCAAGATAAAGCACGCCAAGCGCGGCAGCGCATCGGGCACGCCGTATGATCGACCAAGCGGTGGTGGTGGAAGCAACAGCTCCAACGCCAACAAGAACAACGTCTTCAAGTTCAACACCAACTTTGGCCAGCATATTCTCAAGAACCCCGGTGTCTCGGATGCCATTGTCGAGAAGGCCTTCCTCAAGCCCACGGACACCGTCCTCGAGGTCGGCCCCGGTACCGGTAACCTGACGGTCCGCATCCTGGAGCGCGCAAAGAAGTGCATCTGCGTCGAGGTCGATCCCCGAATGGCGGCCGAAGTCACCAAGCGTGTGCAGGGAACGCCAGAGCAGAGGAAACTCGAGGTCTTGCTGGGCGATGTTATCAAGACTGAGCTCCCTCAGTTTGACGTCTGCATATCCAACACCCCCTATCAAGTATGCCACACCAGCCTTGTCAAGGTGCCATGAACAAGAACTGACAACTCTTGCGTAGATCTCCAGTCCCCTCGTCTTCAAGCTCCTATCCCTCCCAAACCCTCCTCGCACCTCGGTTCTCATGTTCCAGCGCGAATTCGCCTTGCGCCTGACAGCCCGTCCCGGTGACGCCCTCTACTGCCGCCTCTCGGTCAACGCCCAGTTCTGGGCCAAGATCACCCACATCATGAAGGTCGGCAAGAACAACTTCCGCCCCCCGCCGCAAGTCGAGTCCTCCGTTGTTCGCATTGAACCCAAGACGGGCAAGGACCGCCCCAACGTCAGCTGGGACGAGTGGGATGGACTGCTGCGGGTGTGCTTCGTCCGTAAGAACAAGACTCTGCGCGCCAGTTGGCTCGGCACCAAGGAGGTGCTGGCCATGGTTGAGCGAAATTACCGGACTTGGTGCGCCATGAATGGTGTTCCTGTTGATGACACACTGGTGGAGGACGGTCAGGACGACGATATGGACATGGAGGATGATGACGCTGAGGAGGGTGGCATGGACGTCGACGAGGATGAAGATGCCCCTGACTTCTTCAAGGAGGTGCAAAACTCAGCAACCGCCAAGACAAAGAGCAAGCGAAAGAAGACCAAGGTGGCCGAGCTCGTCCGAGAGAAGATCCGCAAGGTGCTCGAGGACGTGACCGAGCTGGCCGACAAGCGATCTGGAAAGTGTGACGAGAACGACTTCCTCCGCCTCCTGTTTGCCTTTAACGAGGAGGGCATCCACTTCTCTTGATGCGATATGCTCTACGATCTGAAAAGAAAAGTCTGGATGAGTACTGGGTGATCGGATATGAATGGGCAAGGTCGGCGTATAAAAGAGATGGCGTTGGGGCGTCTTCACTTCACATTGAACAGCGTGCTCTCAGAGTAGATATTACAAGATTCAATCAATACCTTTTGTCTTCACGATATAGCATGTATGTTCGTTTATGAAACCATCGGATTCAGCAAGATATGCCTTTCTCATTTCCACCCTATGTATCTCATATGTGCTCCAAGCCTCCATCTCCCCCGAGTCTCAGCGACTCATAATTTTCTTGTTTGTTGGTGTTGTCATAAGCCGTTACAATTACAACATATTGTTGCCGCTTTTCCATCTATAAGGTTTTGTAGAACGAAAAACAAAAGCAATAACTCCATCCATAACCCTTCTCCGTGGCCAGACCTCCGTGGCAAGGCAAGGCATACATACACTTGCACCACGGCACACAATGTCTTGTGTTTGCTAAGTTGGCCGTCCGGAGTAATGAAACCAGCGCGCATAAAAACCACCCAAGAAACACCTGACAGGAAGCATGGGCGTTATCCCTGTCTATAAACCAATGAGTCAAAATCTTGCATCTCCATGTTCCTTTAATGATCAGCCATCATGTGGTTGGAAATTGACATCCAACGCCCGCCGATCCCCAAGATGTCATGCCATGCGCGCTCAAAATACACAAGACAAACGTTCGTTGTTGTGACAAAGGAAAGGCCAGAAGGGTTTCCGCCTTTCTTCAGGCAGGCCCCCGTCTAGTTAGAAAGATCCAGTGTGGTGCTGTTCGGTTTGTGAGATGGATCGTTGGCCGAGTTCGGCTTCACTGTCTTTCTTCCGGATACTGTTGCGCTACGGACGCGGGCACTCATCGGAAGGGTGTACTTAACCACACCCTTGACGATGAGGTCAAACTCGTTCTGATAGATTCGCTCCCATCGTCTCGAGCCGCCTGCTGTTCCGTTCAGTGGATATCCGAGCTGCATCTCGCCGGTTGACGACGAGGTGCCTTGGTGAAAGAGAGAGCCCTCAAATGTCAGAGGGCTGTCAAACTCCGTGATCCGTCCCAACAGAACATTGGGTTTGAGGTCGTCGTCGGGGTCGGGGTCATCCAGTGGTGGATCGTTCACAGGATCATCCCGAGGGAGAATATCCCCTGGGTTATGCGGACGTGTCCACCAATCTGAATCTGTCCCCGTGTACTCTGACTTCGCAAATATTTCCAGGTTTGCGTGGTCGATTGTGACGACAACGATATTAGGGTTGTGCGCCTTGACGGTCAGGTCGAACATCAAGACTTGTTCACTGGTCACCACGTTGTGAATGGCAGTGATTTCGATTCCGGTCATTGGCTGCGAAGTGGCAAACATGAAACCGATGGCACCGGTAATCACCAGCATGAACATCATGGTGAGGACCAAACATGCCGCGAACCGGTTCAGGTATGACGACCGTCTCGTAAATGTCTGCGACTCGGCCTGTCGCAGGTTGTGTGGCCCACGTCGATTCCGTGCTGAGCGTCCGGATCGCATTGAGCCGATGAGCGGCGTACGCTCGTCGTCCGCCCCAGTCGTATCATCCATGTCATAGCTCGACGACATTTGCATCGCGGAACGCTTATGACCAAAGTTTCGATTCGGATGGGGATTTCGCGGGCTTGGAGGTCCAGATGAGTTGCGAGAATTGGCCCCCGCAAGCTTGGTTCTCGCCGCGTTCGGGAAAGGAGACTCATTGTCAAAGAGCGAAGGATGGCTGTTGGCGGGTTGTCGACCCCAGCGGCCAATATGATGATGGTGCCTTGTCGTGCCTCGCGTTGATCCGCTGCCGCCTCCACGGTTAGAGCTTTTGCCGTCTTCGTCTCCAACCGCTAAGCTGTCGTTTCCGTTGCTGGTGAAAGTGTTGACGAACTTCATCGTCTTTTTAGGTCCATGAACAGGCCCAGGACCCTCCATGATGCCGTAGATGGAACGCAGATTTTGACGGTCAGCCTGGCTGGCCATGGAGGTCGCGCTGGGAGTCCGAGAATGAAATCGCCGTCCAGCTCGGTCATTTCCATCTGGAGGGTTAGAATCATAGACAAAGGTTTCCTCCGAGTCTGAGGTATTGGCCTCATCGACAGCGCTTGCAATGGATGCCTCAAAGATATCTGCTTTCGATGAAGCTAGGGTTTGTTAGCAGTCACATCATATCGCACGGCGAGGCGATAGCTCACCATTCCCCGCATTGACAGCAGGTTGCTTGCGCGTCGTCTTCCTCTTCTCCTTCTTGGGCTTGATGGTCTCGGTGCTTTGCTTCGTCTTCAGAGTACCGTTGGGACCCTCGCTTTTCGGACCGGTTGCGAGAGCAACTTGAGGAACACTCGGAACGGTTTCAGTCTCAACCGTCATGCTTTGTGTAGAACCGTCCTGCTTCGCCTTCATCTGTTTCGTCGACATGGCACTAGACTGTCGCGTGATCATGGGCGGAGGGACTGATGTCGTTCTTCTCGGCTCAGTCTTGTTATTACTGGTGTCGCTCCCACTCTCTTGGCCGGTCAGGTTGGATCGAGCTCGCAAGGTCCGGGCGTCGGCAAGCGCAGTATCGGAATGGCTCTCAGCACCGGAGAGCTTCTCCTTTAGCTTTTCTACGAGTGCTGGGTTGCTGGGAGGATTTGGAGAGTTTGGTAGGCTGACTTCCTGAACCGTTTCCAGAGCCCCTCGGGCCGGGGTCCTGATTCCAGAAGGGAATTGTGATTCCTCCATCTCACTCTCTGACGTGGTCTGGTCCACCGGTTGTGGTGAAGGGCTGGGTCGCTGGACGTTGATAGAAGGCAGGTCGTGTTCACTGCGGCGAGCAGGCATCCCAGGCCTGCTAAACTGGGGAGGAGGCGATCGCAGGCGGGGCGAGACGGGCCATCGCGGGCTATGGCTATCCCTCAGATCCGTGTTGAAACCTGGTTTTTGTGGAGTCGGCGCTTGAATGTGCTGCTGGTCTTGCGAGGGGAGGAGTGTGGGGGTTGTTGTTGACGACAAGGAGCGCGCTGGAGCGGCGGAAGTGAAGCTTGGTCGTGTCGTGCGCGAGGGACTCTGATCGGTCTGGCTGTTCTTGCGGGATCGAGCACCGGGGAGTCGATTTGCCGAGGGGGTCCTTCGTGGACGTCGTGTGGGTGATGAGTCCCTGGAGGCGAGAGGCGAAGGGCCAACAGAGTTGTTTGTGGAAGACTGTTTCGAGGTCTGGCTACCTGTTGTGGTGGTAGTTGTTGATGAGGTAGCAGAAGGATCGGGAGTATTGGAGCGTCGTCTGTCGGACAAGTTGGATGCAGTACGGCCGAGGCCGGAGGGGCCGTCAGAGACGGCAGATGACTTGTCCATGATTACGGTAGCCTGCAAGAATGGCGAAGTGGAAGTCGAGGGAGCATGCCACCGGGGCGGGCCTTAGCAGGGACGATGAATGGTGATGCAGGCTTCAAGATGGATCATCGTGGTTGGCTCGTCGTCATTGGGGGGCGTGGGCGAGATCGAGGGCCTCGAGAGCGCGGGTATGTGGTGAGAAGTGCGCGAGGTAGAGATCCAGACACCTAAACCCAACCTATTCCGGGCGGCAGCTTGCGCAAGTCTGTCGATGAAGGTGGCAGACGACACGAGCGGACGGGCGGGATGGTTGGGTCGACAGAAGGCGAAGACAGGGGGGGTGAGAGAAGTTGGCAGCAAAACAGAAGCAGGGCAAGGTTCAACGGTATGCAGGAAGAAGCAGCCAGGTGGTAATGGCGCACCGAAGGCGAGAAAACGTTGATGATGCAGCGAAGTGGTTTATTGTCGTAGAAGTGGTGTTTAGGTAGAGCAAAGGTGGTGGTGGTCGGCGGGAGTGACGGTGGGTGTAAACGACGGGTGGAGGTGGGCGTAGTGCTGGAAGAAGTGGGAGAGGTGACGATCTTGATGTACCCGGCCGTACCTATATCCGCCCTACTCGAGGCGGCGGCAGCAGAAAATAACTCGACTCGACAACAAGCACTGTAGTAGTGACTGACGCAGCCGGTACGTACAGGCCATGCACTTTTTGCTGTAAGAAACAAGCGGACGTGCAGTGTGCAGTGCAGCGCAGCGCAGTGGGCGTCGGATGAGAGAGGCGCCCCCAAATAAGAGAAACCTGGCACTCCCTGGACCGGGCCTGGAAAAAGGAACCTGAAAAGGAACCAGGAAGGGGCAGATTTGGGCTGGGGTAGAGCAAGGGGATTGGCCAGCCCAACTTAGCGCGAGAGCATGACACAATCTGTCGGGTCGCCTTGGTACGTACGGGACGGAGCTGGCATGCCACACGCACACACACAAAAACGAGCCCAGCCCTTGGCTCTAGCTGTGATAATTGCTTGTTGGGTGACTTGACCGCGCGGGTGCGTGTGTGTGAGTGTGAGTGTGTGAGTGGGTGTGTGTGGATTTTCTGCTGGGGCTGTCAGATTTTTCTCTCTCTTGATGCAAGGAAGCGGCTGGCTGGAAGTCAAGCCCTCGTTGACAAGAAAGGAAGAAGAGGAAAAAGAAAGAGGGAAAAGAAAGTCGGAAAGCCACAGGCTACACGGAAAGGGCCAGTGAGGGGACGATACTACAATAATGTCGTAATCATGTTCACGCTGATGCACTGTCTAAACTTCTTTTTCATCCTTGGCCTGTGGGTGTGGGCTAGACTCTCAACAGCCCAGCCCCATGTTAGTGAAAGGGCTTTTTCTCACACGCTCCATCTGTATTTCACTCTGGTCTCATTCTCTACTCTCTATTGTCTGCTCAAAAGTGAGCATACGTGAGGAATTGGTTGGGATGGGCTGATGAAGCCCCCGTCTGTGCTTTTGTGCCTGAACAAGAAGCTGGGCTCGACGTTGCTCAGGTGCTAAAGAAGCCCGTTGAGCCATCGCGCGTGGTCGCTAGAGCAGCCATACCGCCAAACAGACCGTGCTTTTTCTCGGAGAGGAAACGGGCAACCGACAGCCGAGAGACATTCCAGGCTAGCTACAGTACGCAGACCAAGACCGAGACAATATGGACGTTTGAGGAGAACGAGGCGGGCGAGATTGGCAACTCTCGCTCGCTCGGTTGAGGCACCTAGGCTTGTAAGCCTAGCCGGGTCACCGAGATGGGAAGGGCTCGATGCTCTTTATTAGCACTATGAAAAGGAGTTGAGAAACTAAAATGAAGGATACAGTTCCTTCGAGACTCTCTGATGCCCAGGCTGTATAACATTTTCATGTCGGGGACTTCCCCGTGCTTGGCCCAACAGCAGACCAAAGCAAGCATCTGCCATCAACTTGGTTTTGAGCTCAAAATCCGTACTTCCACTGGCCCCTGGAGCCGGTACCTGGCACCGGGTGTGAAGGACCACCATCCATCTTCACAGCCCAGGCCCTTGTTTGGCGGAAAGACCCCCCTGTAACCGGTACCTGATTGCTCCCACACCAAACTGGAAAGCTCCCAGATCAATCATCTCTCGCTTCTTTGTCCAGGAACTCATCACTCAGGACGCGCGGGTCATGAGACTCCTCGTTTGGCCGATAATCCCAATATCCCCTCGCCCGCTCGCTCATTCTCGCCCGCCAACATCCCGTCAGTTCCCGACCGCACCGGTTTGTTTGGTGCGCCAAGTCCCGGGTTCATGGCCAGGCGAGAGAGAAGTCTTTCTTCATCGCCGGCAGCAGGGGCTTCGCGACCGCAACCACTTGACTTGGCCGGCAGTCAGGCGGTGGAGGAGATTGCTTTTTCCTCTCGTCTGGCCGTCGCTGCTGGATCCATCAGGCCTCTTCTGGAACGGAATGGCACGCTGTCATGCTTCTTGTCGGCTTTAGTAATCGGCACCCGAGGACGCGCACCGGGTCCAAGAGGGATAGTTAGGGATGTCCCCGGTGAAGAAGACTTGCTTGGTAAAGGTATCCAGCGCCACGTTGGCAACGACCTTGAGTGGCCGGGCATGGCTCTCAATGGCTCAAGACTGGATCATGTGGGCATTGAAATCTGCATCATCTCTCTCGTCTATGCTCCCCGAGTCTTACTTGCTTGATCGTGTCCATCCCCCAGAAAAAAAAGAAACTGCCAGCCGGATCGACAGCCCAGCAACTTGCGCGTCATGGACTCGTGGGAGCCTTGGAATCACTACGTAGGTGGATGATGCACCCAAGGAAGATCCCATGGCAATGTCCCCGAGAGCCGGCCCTCCCCTCCCGCGGGAACGCTCCCCCTGGCGCCGTCCCAACAGTCCGTTCCCCTCTAGCACCAAGGCCGTCATTGACAGGCTGCCCGGAAACAAGAACGAATGGTCCGGAAAACGCTCCTACATGGCACTTGTCCGCCCCAAGTCAGGGTCAGGACAAGCAGCAGCAGTATAGTACATGTGGGCTACAGCTTCACCAGCTCCGTGGCAACGGCACCGCAGGTACACCTTGGGTATTCTCGCCATGGCCCCGTGACCTCCTCCCTTCTGACCGCACATTGCGATTGTTCTGGCTCTCCTCTAGGGCCCGGGGAACTGAGCGCCCTGCCCGGGTCCACCACAGGCACAGTCACAGGCACCGCACCTGAATGAGCGAGACGCTGACGACCCTTGCTGATACAGTCCGGCCGACTTTTCCCACCCATAGAGCCTGGGGCCGAAACGGCCGACCATGTTTCCCCGGGGAGATGTCCTATGCAAGATATAGTGCTGCCGCTCCCGATGCCACGAGGCTGGGCGCTGGCCTTGGGCGAGACGATAGCGCTCTTGTGCCGGTCTAACTGGGCGTTCGTGTCATGTCGTGCCTTGAATTCTAAGCCCTGTTGACTCGGGGACAAGGCTCAACCATAGACTCGCTCCTAGCCAGAGAAACGAAAACGAATCTTGGGCAGACACTTCGAGGACTTGCCGGGGACCGGGCGGAGCCTTGTCTCCTGTGCTGTCAGTCATACCCCTTCATCCAACTCTCATCTCTCAGATCCAAGCACGGTTCACCTGGAACTACCCTGGATGCTGCTCATGAACCTCGGTCTCATCTGCTTCTCATTCCACCCCCCTGGCGACCACAGATTGTGATGCAGTATCATGCCATGCCTTATTCCATGCTCCGATCCATGTCGTTCGTTCCCTTCTATCCGTCTTGTTCTCGAAGAGGGAGGGGTTCCCGCCCCTCCACGAACTCCCGCTCTCCCGTCCGAGACTTGGGCGTGACCTGATTCGGATGCCAGATTCGGCCTCCGTCAACCAGACTGTCACGTACCTCGACGTATCAGTAGACGTGACGATGGCCAGGGGCCTGCGCACAGCAGCGACAAAGTGCAACAACTGCCATGGTGGAAAGGCCTCAGCCCTCTCGAGGTCACAGCCCTTCACGCTGTGCTCGGCCTCTCACAGCCCGACACGAATGTGCCCTCCCCACCATCGGCCGCGCGTGTGGCACCCGTTCAACAGCATATGAGGTAGCACCCCCAAGCCACTGCTGGCGGACGTGATCAGAGGCAGAGATAAGATTACGGGGTAGGTGATCAATTTACGTGAGGAGAGGTAGACTTTGAAGACTTGGACATGAGCCCTCCACCTCGCCTCGGCCGCTTCCACTTCGCAGTAAGCTGTGTAACACAAGACATGGCAGGGTTCATGTGAGACGGCTGGAGGATGTGATTCGAGGAGTGACATAATCTCGATTACAGCCGTTCGAGTCCACATCCGCAGCGCATGCCTCACAGCCACAACCGCGTCAACCCAGCTTTTTAAGTGACGGCGTCAGCTTGAACCAATCTCATCTCTAGAGAGCAAAACATTCCAGTGCAACCGCCGACACTGCAGTCTCTCGCTACTTAGTTTCCAAGTCGAGAATCCATTCATTCACTGCCAGCTTCTCTAGCTCGTACACGTAGGTTCTGCTGTGCTTTTATCCTCAGCTCCGGTCAGCTTCTGACAGCGAATAGCAACTTTATACATACAACCAACCAACCAAGCCGACGAGATGGACGAGGCAGAGGATCGGGTCAAGGACGAATCGCATGACACGTGCATGCTGATTCTGCGAGTGCTTAGCCTGGGGTGCCTAGGAAACCCTTCATGACGCAACCCCCGAGCATGCGTCCAGTAATCAACAAGGCACCTCCTCTCTCTGCACATGAGAAACACATATTGTCTTGGATCTTATTGTATGACGATAGTGACTCTCTCCTCCCTCTCATCAACCATCCCACTCTTTCACCCCCAAGGGGGAAAAAAACGAAAAACGCCCAAACCCCACGCGCCCATCATCCCGCC